>PVKA01019830.1:0-41371 GCA_004027165.1 Ctenomys sociabilis
ATTTCTTTTGAGCTTTGAAAAAATGAAAATTGTCTCATGAGTCTAAAACATCTTCCTTTTGACAACTAAGTCAATCTGGATATAAAATGTTCTTAAATTATAAGAATTATTTTGGCAATCATATACACGTTTGAACAGATAGCTATTCACATCCTACCATGAATAAAACTGAAATCTCTGTCCAACAAGTTTAAAATGTTCCTGAAATATAATCACTCTAAATATCAAATTAGTTCCTCTGCAGTTATCTAAACCTCATGAGTGATTACAATGTGTTGCTGTTACTTATAAAGTTGCTTAAACGGAAATCCCTCATTACCCTTATGACCTCTCCTAGTAATGTTCGACTCAGTGTCCTCAAACCGTGTCTTGGCTGTGAATGCCCATCCGCCCTGGTATTGCTCAGAATTGATGTCAATGCACCTTCCCGATGCAGAGTCACATTGCAGGGGTCCCCGTGATGCCAATCATGCCCTGATTAAATAAAATCCTTCTTTCCAATTCTTTTATGTAACTGTTTTCAGGAGGTTAAGAGCAGAACTCACAGACACAGTTCTTACCAGGACACCCACCTAGGAAAGAAACAACATTCATCCCCTAGCAGAAGCAGAGTCTGTGCATTAAACACATTGATAACGAAATCAAATATGGTTTGGGCACTTCAGAAAATAAACACATGCCAGTTCTAATGTTACATGTCCAGGTACAGGCCCACAGTTCCTGTACTTGCCCCATGGAGATGCCATTGCATGGCGGAAAGAGTTGATCCTTAGAAGAATAACCTGTCCATTAAGTTAAAGTCATTTCTAAATGAGCAGAACAGTATACCAGTGAATGCAATCCCCAGGATACAGGGGCAAAAGAATTCCAGGGCTCAAAGTTTGCTACTGAAACTAAATAAATATCAGTAAGTATGCAACAATGAAAACATTTTAGCAAACATTAGGGCCCTCTGGGAAATATGAACTACATTTAAGCACCATCTACAGAAAATAGATACCCAAATTCCTAACCATGTCCTCTGCTGTTGCGATCTGAGGGCAGCAGCTACAGGAACATTTGACATAAATGCACACTGAAAGACATTGTTTCAAGTAACATACCTTTCACTTACATGGCATAAATCACTGGTTATAGTATTTTGCTGGTGGCAAAATCTATTCTTACGTTCATATCTCCCTAAATAAATGATGCTCTTGAATCTTGAGAAAAATAAGACACGTGTTTTCAGTGAAGAGCCACACTGTGAGGCAAAATTTTCATGATTCACATTTTCACTGCTCCAGCACTGCCTTGCAAATACAAGTGAAATGGAGCAAACTTGACTTGAAGTGATGACACAGAGTTTATCTGAAAAGAATCACTGAATGTCTGTCCTGAGAAGAAGCAAGTAAACACATCATATGTAGAAAATTAAAGTGTGTATATGCTGACAATCTGGCCAAGGATTACATTCAGGGTATATTGCTGTGATCATTAAGCACTGACTTTAACCCAAAGGCTGGGTGATGCTAACAGGGATCAGCTGTTACCATCCTGCAATAGCATCTCCATGGGCACGGTCAAGAATGGTGGATCAGGTGAGTGAGTTGGCTCAGTGGAATAAGCACTTCCCTGGCAAGTCCAGGAGCCTGAGTTTACTCCCTGGTTCAAAAAAAAAAAAAAAAAAGACAAGTCCTGGCCTTTAAAATAGAATAGTGCACCAAGTTTGAGAATTGTCTCACTCAAGCTGCAACCCTAAAAAGAGGAAGCTATGACAATGAAAAAGAAGATGCACCTCCCATATTCAAGGATGAAAATGCAAAATAATTTAAACACAGTCATGTGTAGCAAAGGACAGAAATGTAGAGTATATTGATGATCTAGCAACAGAAAATAGGTCTAAGCACCCTGATATCCAAGAATAAAATCAATACAGAAAAGATACTTACGGTACAATAAAGAGGCTCTTCATAGGCATTAGGTCAACGAGGCCAGTGGCGTGCATATAGAAATACAAGGAGAAAAATCCCCCAATCACCACATCTCCGTCCTTGTGCACACTCGTGCGCTGGCTGCGAAAGCAGTCATTCTCAAAATTACACACCAAAAAAGGATGATGCAGGAGAAGGAAAGAAATAATTAAACGGAACATTCAAGAGAAGTGTCCACATACACATCTGGGGCGGGGGAATAAAACACGCAGTACCAGCCTGGGATGCGCATTTATTATATTTATGGGCATGGATGACTCAAATGGACATTTATGTAAGGGGCTTCATTCACCAAAGCATTTTGCATGCCTCAGGACAAATTTGACAACATTTTCCTCCTGAGATTTTCATCTGAGACCTGGTTGCCAGGTGAAAAACACAAGTTGGAAACAGTTTTTACCATCACTCTCTCCACCTGGAGACATGATTTCATCAATTCCATAGATAGTAACACCTCAAGGGTCAACTCGTCCTGGGCAGATTTGTTGCTAATTCTAGGTCTGTGGGTCCTGTGTAGTGTTCACATTTGGGATGCTGCCGGTACCTTGCATTACATTGAGTCAATGTTAGGTGTTTGTCGAAGAGTTCTGAAAGGCCTATGCTAAGCCACGAATATTTATTCTTTTCTATCCCAGAAAGCTTAAGATGAGAAGCTGCAGCATTATAAGCCCAAGCTTTTTTTTTTCCATTTATTTTTATTTTATTGAAATACAAATGTCAATCAGACAGTTTCAAAACACCATAACCATACAGAGTCGATGAAATAATACATTGCAAACTGTTTTCATAACGTTTTGGTATTGTACAAGGTGCATACATGATATTATATTTACAGGTTTTTATATAGCTGAATTATATCAAATATTCAATAATTATTTACCTAGTGGATGACCATAGCACTAAAAGCCGACATAATATCCTGTCCAACCACCAATAGTGCAGATCTTGCCTCTCATAGAATTATGTAGAAGCACAGCATATAAGCCCAAGCTTTACTACACATGAGCAACAGTTTTTACATCACACATTGTGTACCAGCTACAGGATTAAAACTCACCCATTTATGCTTTGGTTGCCAATGGTTAAACTGAATCCAGAAAGTGCAAATTAGTATTGCAATAGAAAAGATACAAACATAAATGACATGAATAAATAGAGAAAGGTGAAGAAAGGGGGAAAGGAATAAAAGATGGAGGGAGGTCAATAAAGACTGCTTGTCAAGGTACATTTTTGACATATATATTTCATCCTGTTGTTGTTTTACATATCTTGGTGATATTGTGGATTATTATCCTAATTCTATCCTTTTAATGTGTAGTGATGAACTCTTTCCAAACTGAAAGCCTTTCATCTTTCCATTATGTTGAATTTAATGAGAGCATTAGAACTTTCTTTTTATCCTAAATACAAGGAATAGAGATAGAAATGGCTTCTATAGCCTGCTTCACCCAAAAAACTGAAAAACGGACACACATTGCAGAATTTAGAGTCTTGAAAGGCAATGAATTTTTTAGTACAGAGAAAGTACTCGGCTGTATGCTGCAAACTTTGGTTCCTTGTGGTTTTGCATTTGATTCCTGGCCATGACTTAAAGCAAGAACGAGTGACAGTCTTCATGTAGTCTTTAAATTCAACATGAATCTGATAACTTGATTTCACACACACACAATCCTCTACTATCAAAGAGCATACTACTGTTGTTCTAAGCTATCCATTTCATTGTAGTTTCTGCAGATGCTCTAAGAAAATTCGGATACAATTAGAACTCAAGGAACCAAGAACAGGGCCAAACAACAGGAACATCAATACCTGCTTTCTTTTATTTACATTAATTTTGTTTTTAAAAAATTAGCAATGAGACAGTTTCAAAACAGGTTAGTAAGACAGTTATAATGATTAACACATTAGCCGGGCGTGGTGGTGCATGCCTGTAAACCCAGCACTCGGGAGGCTGAGGCTGGAGGATTGTTGTGAGTTCGAGACCAACCTGAGCTACAAAGTGAGCCTGAGGCCAACCTGAACTGCATAGTGAGACCCTGTCTCAAAAAGACAAAATAGTAATGATAATAATAATAATTAACAATTCAATATTATTGTCTTCTTAGTAGTTATTTACAGCATTAGATGCAGATATGATATCTTGTTTAAGCACTATTAATTCAAAACTTTCTTCTCATTGAACTAAGAGAAAGAAGGTGTATATCTTTGCTAATGATTTTTACTTTTGTCAAATATGGGTATTCCACTGCCATACATGTAATGTAGGACCATGAATTCAGCAAAGTAATCCAATTAGTCCAGTAGTCTATAAAAGTAGTGGGTTATCCGCATGAGTAGCCGTGTCAGAAGTTGTTGACTTGAGTCTTTTAGAGTTTATCATATTAATATGCCTTTACTTTTCATACCTCATGTTTCTACTTTTCTGCTCAGTCCTTAAGACCAAAATAAAACAAGATCTATACAACAAAAAATGTAACTTTTGTATCTTACAAGTTGAGTCAAATCCCCTCAGGATTTATCCTGAAACCCTGCGCATCAGTTTGTAGATCTTTGTCAGTGTCAGCCATCTGGATGAGACATGGCCATTGCTTGACCAGTTTGCTCTCTGTGAAAGTCTGAAAGAGTGTTTTCTCTCCAGGACATTCCTCAGGGGAACTGCACATTGTCTCTCCCTTTCCTCCATGGCTCTATGATTTCTTTGATCAGAAAATTTGGGGATCCACTGACTTATAGGATGTAAAGTACAGTTTCTCTTATGTCCTGAGTTGTCACTGACTTTGGAGTGATAGGGCCAGAATGCTGACTATCTTTGTAGCCTTTCTTTTTCACTAATACTTTGGTCTGCAAATTAAAGTTGTTAACCTTCCAGAAGAGAAGCTTAATGTTATTATTACCCTAAAACATAGACTGTTGAAGTTCACATCAGTATTTGTCTGAATATCAAATATAGTAGAAATACCATGGAACAGGTACTTTCTGTCAGTCACTTATATGCCAAATTTTAAATCCCTACAGAATGTGTAAAAGATAGTAAAAACAAAAACAGATCAAAGAAAGAAACAATTAGAAATTTTTGCAGAGATATTTAGAAAACTAACCATATACAACATTGTAGCAGGACATTTTTTTCTTATCTCTTGTTTTCATTTATTACTTTTTTCTATTTTTAAACCAACATTTACTTGAAAGAGAACATAGAAGTGATTAATATGACCCTACAAGCACTATGCTTTTGGAAGACCAAAATGACAGTTATTACAAGTATGACCTGATCATTCCACATTAGTATATTCAGTGCAGTTGCTTAATTCAAAGGTATTAGCATATATAATTAGTCAGAGTGAGAACCCTACCAATTCACTGCTAGTTTCAAACAACCTGATGAAAATTCTCAGGATCATCCCATAACAATCTTCTGTATATAAATGTATGGTTTTGCCCCAGTCATGTTCCCTAGCTTTTCTCCTTGCCCTCTCTTCATTGACTAATCCTTAAACTGTCACTTTCCATTTAATTGTATTGTACCTTTCTATTGTTATTTCATCTTTTGAGTTCTTACACTAGGAAAACTATGCAATATTTACAAATGTAGGTCAAGTTTATTTCACTTGTGAGTACATCTTCAAGTTTCATCTACATATATATGAATGTTTTGAGTTCAACATTATTTATAGCTGAGTAATACTCCATTAGCATACCACATTTTTCATGCATTCCTCACGTGACAGGAATTTTGGTTGCTTCCAAGATTTCTTTATCAGAAAATGTGCTGCTATAACTGAAGGTGCACATATATCACCACGATAAGATGTTTTCAGTTATTGTGGGAAAATTTAGAAAAAGAATTTTTTGGATTAAGGGCATAGCTGATTTGAATGAGATTTTCAGTGCTAGTTTTTTAAGGAGTCTCCCTACTGATTTCAATAATGACTGCCACAGTCTATATACCCAGCAGCAGTGGAGAAGTATTCTTCTTTCCTCGTAGCCACTCCAACATTTGTTGTTGATTGATTTCTTTATGCTAGCCATTCTTTCTGGGGTAAGATGGTATCTCAGTGTTGTTTTAATTTGCATTTCATTGACAGCTGGTGATGTGGAGCATTTTTTCATGTATTTATTAGCTTTTAGGATTTCTTCATCTAAGTAGTGTGTGTTCATCCCTTGTGCCCATTTCTGGATTGGGTCTTTAAATAATGAGCCCCCAATGTTTTTTGTTCTTTATAAATTCTATAGAGATTTCCTTTGTCTAAGTGTTTGTGAGTTAAGAATTTTTGCAAATTCATGGGCTGTCTTTCCACTCTGTTGGTAATTTCTTTTGACTTGCAAAAGCCACTCAAACAGAATATGTCTCAGGTGGAAATTCTTTCAAGTATTACAAGTGCTGTTTGATTTTTGTTCATGAACTCTTTGCCTACTCCTATATATTCAAGAATTCTTCCTAATTTCTCTTCCAGGACATTTAGTATTGTATTTCAATGTTTAGATCTTTAATCCATTTTGATCTGAGTTTACTGCATGGTGATAGACTTGGGTCAAATTTTAGGTTTTGGCATGTGTATAGCCAGTTTTTCCAGCACCATTTGTAAAAGAGGGTATCATTCTTCCACTAAGCATGTTTGGCCTCTTTGTCAAAGATGAGGTGGCTGAGTGCATCTGTAGTTTCTTGTGCATCCTCTAATCTATTCCATTGATCCTCATGTCTATTGTTTTGCCAATAACATGTTGCTTTTATCACAGAAGTTTTGTAGAATAATTTCAAGTCAGAAATTGTAGTGCCTCCTAACATGTGCTTTCTCATTTAGAGTCCTTTTAAAAAACAATTAGTTGCTACATGTGAATATGTGTGATTTCTCTACATAAGTAGTTCCTGGAAAGCAGTTCAAACTGTTGGAAAACAATGTAACAGTTTTTAGATAACTGCTCTCTCACATTGATAGAGGAAATTTTTTTTGTCTTTACATGATTGAAAATATTCACATGGTGATTAAAATAGCAAGCACCTTGTGATTTCCTGCTGTCTTTTAATAATAATAGAATCTTCACTCAATTTGTGGGGAAACCAAGAAAATCTATGTGAATTTTTGGTTTTTCACTATTTTAATTTATGTCTCCACAGCTGCTTATTTTCCTTGCCCATTAACAATTCATTGCTTGCATAGCCTGCCATCGCTCAGCAGCTCAACATACCCTTGCGAACTCGAGAAGCACAGAGTGGTGGGACTCTTTCCCAAGGGACTCTACAGAGCCAGAGTTTGGAGAGAAAGATACACTGGCACTGTGCTTTGTGACAAAAAAAGAAGCGAAGGTCCTGGGCTGCTTCACTGCTAAACCCCAGCATATGATGGAGGACCAGTTCCATTGTGGAACAGTATTGTGAGCTGGGAAGCAGTGGGGTTGGAGGATTATGCTGCTGAGGACTAAATCATGGGCCACCCATTGTCTTTTTTTGCTTCCAAAAGCCAGTCTTAGCCCTAAATTTAACCTCATTATTTATTTCAGAGAGGCAAATTAAGAGAACAAGGAATTTCACCTAATTCCAGATAGAATGGCAACTATCAAGCAATTACCCTTTAACATATGTTGATGGGGTTGTGCTGAACATTAAACCCTTCTGTCACATTGCCAGGAGTTCAGACTAGTCAATTGTGGTGAAAATAAGTGTACGTACTCCTCTAATAACTGGAGATGGAGATTTCATTTGGCATAGCTATTTACCTTTTTGGAATGTATATAAATGAATTGAAGACATTATATCACAGCAATATAAATACCCATGTTATAGCATAATCTATAGCAGCTAAATCTTAGAGATAGCCTGAATATGCACCAATTAATGATTTGATGAATTGATAATGCTGAAGTGTGTTTTCTACATATACAACGGACTACTCGTCTGCTATAAACACGGATGCACTAGAGATATTTCTGTGTAATTGAACGGTGCTTGAGCCCACAGAGCTAAGTAAAATAAGTGGACACACATTTTGAAATATCATGTAGTCTGTCTGCAGTAAGGATGTCAAAGTATAAATAAACACCAAAATGTCTAATATATGTTGCAAAATATGAATGGGATATTCAAATGGAAAGGAGAACTCAGTTGGGGGAATTGGAAGGTGATGACGAAAGTAAAAAGAAATAACAAAATGAAAACAATATTTTTTCGTGTTTGGAGGAAAGACAAAACCAAAACATAAAAACACATACATGAACAAGGAGCCAGGGAGATGGCTCAGTGGATTAAGCGCTTCCCTGGCAAGTGCGAGGGTCTGAGTTCAATCTGTGTTTCTGCAAAAAGAAGAAAAAAAGATGTGGACAAAACAAAAACAAAATACTAATAAAACCCAACGCATCACAAAAGCTTTTGACAGAGTCTAACACTCATTCATGTTCAAAGTCCTACATAAAATTGCAATAGAAGACCTCTACTTCAATTTGGTAAATGCCATTGTAGACAATGCATTGGCTACAATAGTTCTAAATGGGGAAAAACTGAAATTTTTACTCTTACATCTGGTACAATACAGGGATGTCCTATATCACCGCTACTATTCAACATAGTTTTGGAATCATTAGCTAGAGTCATTAGACAAGAGGGAGAAATAAAAAGAATAAGGTTACGAAGAACTTAAATTATCACTCTTTGCAGATAATATGATATTTTACTTGGAAGAACCAAAGAAGTCCACCACGAAGGTACTAGAATTGAGACACAAATTCAGTGGCATAGCAGGATACAAAGTCAATACTCAAAAGTCAATAGAATTTCTCTACAAAGATAACAAGCATACTGAGAGGGACAGTACATAAATAATACCTTTTATAATAGCACCGCGGAAAATGAAATACCTTGCAATTCACTGCACCAAAGAAATCAAAGATCTTTTCACGGAAAGTTACAGAAAAGAGAATGTGGAGGATTTTAGAAAGTGGAAAGACATTTCCTGTTCCCGGATACAAAGAACCAACAACGTGAAGTTCGCCATAATCCCAAATTTGTTGCACACATTTAAAGCAATCCCTATCAAACTGCCATCAACATATCTCCCAGACCTACAGAACTTATTCCTAAAATTTATTTGAAAACAGAAAAAGACCTAGAATAGCAAAAGAAATCCTGGTCAACAAAGACAAGGCAGTAGGCATAACAATTGCTCATTTTAAATTATACTACAGAGCTACATGATAGAAATCAACATGGTATTGGCAACGAAATAGATCTGAGGAACAATGGAATAAACGAGAAGATGCAGAGGCTGCTGTGAACACACTCAGCTACCTGAAATTTGACAAAGGGCCAAACATGCTTACTGGAAGAAAGATAGACTCTGTAACAAATAGTGCTGGAAAAACTGGCTCTCTACATGCCAAAACCTAAAACTTGTCCCAGGTCTATCACCATGCACTAAGCTAAAGTCAAAATGGATTAAGGATCCAAACATTAAAAAAGAAACACTCAATATCCTGCAAGAGAAAGTAGGAGGAACTCTTGAAGACATAGGGTTAGGTAAAGAGTTTAAGACAATCATATATTTGCACGGGAAACACTTGAAAGAACAACTGGGACAAACTCTTAGTGAGAAGTTTTTGCACGCCAAAAGAAATTACCAACAAAGTGAAAAGACAACCCACAAATTTTGAGAAAATCTTAACTAATAAGCACTCAGACAAAGGTCTGCTCTGTAGAATTTATAAAGTAATGAAATGTATTAGGGTCCTCAAATTTAAATACCCAATCCAGAAATGGGCAACCAAGAAGAACACACAGTTCACAGAGGACAAAATTTAAAAAGCGAATAAATATTTGAGAAAATACTCATCACTAGCCATCCGGGAAATGCAAATTAAAACAACAATGAGATACCATCTCACTTCAGAATGAAATCATAAAGAAATCAACCAAAAACAAATGTTAGAGAGAATATGGGAAAAAGGAAACCTTTTTCCACTGCTGGTAGGAATGCAGACTAGTGCAAGCACTGTGAAAATCACTGTGGAGCCTCCTCACAAAACTGGAACCGGACTCCATAATCTCCTTGTTCAGAAAACTTGGAGCTCAGCTGAGTTTCATGAAGTTGCATTACAGGTTCTGCTATGTCCTGAGTTTTTGTTGACCTTGAAAGGCTAGGGCCAAAATGTTGGCTGGCCTTGTGGCTCTTCTATTTCTCCAACTCTGACTTGCAGATCAAAAATTGTAGAAATGGAAGGGCTGCAAGGTCAGCCATCCTTTTGGTCCTAACCTTTCAAGGCCAGTGAAGACTCAGGACATAGGAGAACCTGTACTGTAGCATCATGCAACTCACTTGTGTCCTAAGTTTTCTGATCAAGGATATTGTGGAGCCAGAGTGGAATGTGACTGATGATGTATACTGTGCCTAAGGACAGTGACAAGGAGAGAAATCTTTCTCTGAGGCTTTCGCCCAGAGCAAATTGGTCAACAAAGTGAGGTACAAGGTTACAGGATAAGCCCTGAGGGGACTTGACTGACATTATCAGATTCAAAAGTTACATTTGTTATTATATAGGTCTTGCTTCATCTTGGTCTTACAATCCTGCCAAAAAGTATAAAAACGAGGTATATAAATTAAGGCCATAATAATATGTTGAGCTATAAAAGGCTCTAGTGCACAACTTCTGTGGATAACACACTACTATTGTGGATGGCTGGATTGTGTTGGAGTGCTCTGCTGAATTTAACCATATATAATAATTGAATGACAATAGAATACCCATTTCAGACAGGACTAAACTAAAAAAGGTGATAAAAAGGTAGGATCATTCTGTATTTGCATATACAGAACAGTTAGGATAAACATACAGCTACTTTCATGGAACTCTATGAGAAGAAAGATTTGCACTAATAGTGTTTGGACAGGATATCCTGTCTGCTTCTGGTATTATGGATAACCACTAGGAAGATAACAATGTAAAAAGTATTAATTATTGAAGCTGTACTATAAGGCAACTTTTAAAAAAAGATATGTATACAGCTACATTCTCTTAATTCAATGAATAGAGGGATCTGCTCTAACAGTGTTTGTAAACAGAGTATCATGTCTGCACCTTGTACAACAAACAACCACTAAGAGAACAATAAGCAATGTATTAATTATTGAATCTGTTCTACCAATTTGATTTGAAACTGTCTCATTGCTATTGGTTCATCAATAAAATTATGTAAATGAGACCTCAAAATACTAATAAAAATGATAACAAATTTTCAAATACATAAGATGAAGTTAACAGTACTTGCTATGTTACACATTGTGATCTTCAGCGTCGTGGCTGGAACTACCAGACATAGGTATGCAAGTTTAATTCAACAATTAAACACTGTTCTTTTCAATAACTAATAAGTATTAGTCGTACAATTATTTTAGCTATCTTCAGTATGTGTATATATTTTCCTTATTTCCTCATTTTCCTCCTCTAGTAGTTCTTTCATTTTAAGAAAAAATAAAGGTAATAATAAAACTGAGTGCTAAAATAGGTTATTAATACTTAACAATAGTTAATAGGCTATGTATTTGTGTCTTTCTAGTAGCATTTCATAGAAGAAGATATATGCATGCTGTCTTCTCTATAACATGTTAGCCCAAAATTTTCTTTTCAATGAACTAAGAGAATCTAAGAGTATAAAAATTTTAACTATCTTGCATCTAATCATATTTTCCCTTTTATATGTATTTATTACAGTGTCTACACGGTCTCACTGTGTAGTCGAGCTTGTAGCGATTCTCCTGTCTTCAGCCTCCCAAGTGCCGGGATTTCAGGCCTATGCCACCACACTCAGTCTCAGTCGCCATCTCAGCGCATCCCAAAGCTGGGGTCAGCCACAGGTAATGAACACTGGTTCCTGCGCTCTGCCTAGCAGGTGTTTTAGTCCGCTCAACTATCTGGCCAGCTGTATATTATTTTTCCTTTTTTCCTTCCTTAATTTTCCCCTTTCCCATAATTTTGTCATTTTCTTTGAAAAATTTCATCCTATTTCACAATATTTAGTAGTCATTTTGGAGCTTATTTTCTCTGGTTCTTCACACTAGTGAGGCAATAAGATGTTATAAATATGACTCTGAATTCTTTCCCTTATGAATGCGACATCAAGTGGCATACATTGACCTATAAAACACTCCGTTTTATTTGTGGATCAGTGGTGTTCCTTTACATTAAAAAGCACATCTTTTTTTTTCATTTTTCAGGTGGAGGACATCTGGTTTTCTCTAAAACTTTCCCTGTTACAAATTGACGTGCTAGAAATATGAGTGTACATATATTACTGGGGCATGATAATTTTAGTTCTTCTGGGAAGGTACCTAGGAAGGGACAAGCTGGATCAAATGGGACCTTTAAGCCCAGGTTTCAGGAATCTTCACACTCATTTACACAATGGTTGCACCAGTCTCACTGCCACCAGCATCTGAGAAGGGTGGCTTTTCCATCAGAGACCCCCAGAATTTGTGATCCGTTGATATTTTGATAAATTCCATGTTTTCTAAGATGAGGCTTAATCTCAGTGTTATTTTCCTTGCATTTCTCAAATGATCAATAACGTTGAATTTCTAAATGTTTTTATTCATTTTAATGAGAAAAAAATACCAATGGAACAGTATCAAACAGGCCAGGATGATGACTCAGTAGACTAAGCACTTCCATTTTTTTTCAAATGAAATTACTAGAACATATTCAGTAATTAATGCATTTCATATTGCTTTCTTACTGGTCATTTGTTGTACAAGGTATAGAAAGGATATTCTATTTACAGATACTATTAGAGCAGATGGCTCTATTCATTGAATTAAGAGAATGTAGCCAGATACCTATTTATTTTTAAAGCTGAATTATGCTACAGTTTCAATAATTAATGCTTTTTTACATTGTTATCTTCCTAGTGGATAGTACAAGAAGCAGACAGGATAATGCAAATCTTTCTTCCCATAGAATTACGCAAAAGTAGCTGCATAATTATCCTAAGTGTTCTGTATATGCAAATACAGAATGGTCCTTTCTTTGTAACACTCTTTTTGTTTGTTTAGTCCTGTCAAAGATAGGTATTCTATTGTCATTCAAGTATTATAGGTGCTTGAATTTGCGAAACACTCAAACGCAGTCCAGCAGTTCACAATACTAGTGGGTTATCCATGGAAGTTGTTGGCTAGAGCTATTTACAGCTCAGTGTACTATTATGCTTTTATTTTATATATCTCGTTTTTATACTTTTCTGCTGGGGAAAACAGGACCTGTAATCCCAATACTTGGAGCAGAAAACAGGAGAATCACTACAAGTCCGATCTGTCTAGTGAGATCTTGCAGACGCTGTACAAAATTCCTAAAAATAAATAAATGGATAAGATGTTTAAAAAACTAATATTTATGTTGCATATTAAAACCAGCTAGCCCACGTAAATTCAAGCTATATCTTCCAACATGCAGAAAATTTTAGGAAATAGTGAATGTATAACATCTCAATAATAGGTTTATAGGATGTATACAAGATAATGATACAGTGGATGCTTCATATCTATTAGTATAGTTATTGCCAGTTGTTCTAAAAGACTAGCAAATGTGAGCTTATGACTGGGAGCACCATGTAAGTGCAAGACGCCCATAAGCAAACGGCTCCCTAGCATTTGGTTCAGACTTGAACTGTGTCTGAAAATGGTATGTAGAAGTCTGAAAACTGGGTTTTGTGAATATGGTCTAATAGGAAAAAGGGAGCAGATAGACACAATGCTCAGGCCACTGTGGTAGGCCTGATCCACTGTAACCGTTGTGTCTGTGAAATGAAACCATTCTGTGGTGGAGCCAGATACTCTGGCAGATCTCACTGAAGGCCAAGGAGCTCTAGGGAACCCTGGCCACCAGTTAAAGCTAGAAAGAGTGAATTGTGTTTATTCAGTGTTTAAATTCAACATAAATCTGATGATAACTTGATTTCATACAAATATATTCCGCTACTTCTCAATACCATAATAGTATTGTTCTAAACTATTTGTTCTTTTGTACTTCCTTCAGGTTCCCTAAGAAAATAGTTAAGACACAGTTAGAAGAACTAGTGGAACAGGAACGTGGACACCTGATCTCTCGATTGACGTACTTTTGAAAAGCAATTAGTTAGTAAATGTAAGTATTTCTACATGGCTTACCTACATCAGTAGTTTCCGGGAAACTGATTAAATTATTAGACACAGATATAATACGTTTCAGAATACACGCTTTTGTCCATAATTAGAGGAAATTTATTTTTTCCTGACATGGATGAAAATATTCCCATGGTGATGGAAATAACGAGCACCTTGTGATTTCCTATTGCCATAAAACCTTCAGCCACTTTGTGAGGAAATCAAGAAATTCTAAGGGAAATTTTGGCTTCTCGCTATAGAATTTTGTGTCTCCATTGTTGCTTATTTCCCTTGCCTAATAACAATTCATTACTTGCATAGGTGCTGTGGCTCAGCAACTCTACATGACCTTGTGCACTTGAGCAGCTCAGAATGGTGGGACACTTTCCCAAGGGTCTTGGTAGAGCAAGCGTTCAGTGAGAGACAAATGACACTGATTTGTCACACTGACCCATAGAAAATAATGAAAAGTCCTGGGATACATAACTGCCAAAATCTTGTCATGGGATGAGGGAGAGTATTCCAGTCCCAGAATAGTGTGGGGGCCTCACCCTCGAAACCCAGCCCAGGCCTTCAATACAGGCCTGGGTTGTAACTCTGCAGCTAAAATCTCTGAAGAGAGACTAGGGGCCATAGCCAACTGACTAATCTAGGAGCAGAACATCTTGCCAGAGGGGCACAGCAGAGTGACTTCCAAGAGCTGCAGTAGGAAGGAGCAGAGCACAGCAGCCAGACCCAAGGCAGGCAAAATTGGATGGACACTCAAACTTAGTAGCTCCGCACCAGAATTTCACTAGGTGCTAAGGGTAAAACTGCAGCAAAGCTCTAAACCAAAGATCAGCGTACAGTGCTATACAAAATGACAAAGAGAAGGAGAAAAAAGCCCACACAGAACAAGTGAAAAGGTAACTAGCACAGAAAACATTTGAGAATTGCACAGCAGAAATATCTAAATCAATAGCATCTGAGGTAGAGTAACAACTGCTGAAAGGTGTAGAGGAACTCAGGTTAGAAATAACCTCTGATATAAAAGAAACTCTGAAGAAATAGCATGTGAAGTAAAGAATTAAGTGCAGAAATGTACAGAGGAAATCGGAACAGAAGTAATCTCTGTAGTAAATGAGTTACTAACTGCTTCCTAAGAAAAGACTAATAAAAAGAGGAGATTAGAAAAACGACAGAATTGTTGAATGAGCAATACAGGAAAGAAATAGATTGCATAAAGGAATGTCAAAGAGATATAAAGGATCTCAAAATCTCAATCAAAAGCTTGCAAAACTGTTTCAGTGAACATTAAGATAGAGTTTCAGATCTTGAAACTAGTGAAAAGGTAAGAAAAGATCTCTTAAAAGCAACTAAGATGCAGGAAAAATAATTCGTCACCTGCAAGAAGATGAAAAAATCAACAATGTGAGACTAATAGGCATCAGTGAGAAAGAAGGAGTCAATACAAATGATATAGAAAGAATTTGGGCAGAAGTAATAGCTGAGAACTTCCCAAATATGAGAAAGCAATCTGACATTCGGGTAACCGAAGCACAGAAAATTCCAAATAATTTCAACCCAACTAAAAACACAATAGCACATATAATAGTCAAGATCCCAGAAATACAGAACATGAATAATATACTGAAAGCTGCTGGAGAAATGAAACCGATTACATTTTTAAGGAAAATCATGAGACTAATGACAGCCTTCTCTTCACAAGCCAAGAAGGCACGAAGAATGTGGAGCAGAGCACATCAAGTCCTACAATAACCTCAAAATTCTCTTTCAAATTGATGGAGAAGTGAAATTCATCCCTGACAAAGAACTAAAGAATTATATGATGACAAAGCAAACTCTACACAAATTAATAAAAGATGTTCTAGAGAGGGACCAGAATGACCAGAATTCCACAAATGAGAACAGAAGGAACCCACTACGTAGGGCAAACAATTAAACACAGCAGAAAAAGGAATAAACACTAGCACATAAATGACTTGTCTGTCTTAAGTCAATTATAGCTGGCAATATACATGGACTCAATTCAACAGTTAAGAGAAATAGGCTGGCTCAGTGGGTTGGGGAAAAAATTCAACAATATGTTGTATAAAAGAAACACACCTAACTCGTAAAAAATTCATAGTCTGAAAGTCAAAGTATGGAAAACAATACTGCATGGACAAGCACCTTAGAAAAAAAGCAGAGGTAGCAGTCCCATTCTCAGACAGTCCAACTTCAAACCAAGTATAGGGGAAAAAATCAAGATAAAGTGATAAGAGTCACAAATGTGTACACAACAAACACAGGAGCAAACCTTAATTGACATGAAAAATCTAATATCCAATGACACAATCATAAGAAGAGACCACAGCATACCTTTTCCCCAAAAACATAGGTCAAGCAAACAAAAAATTAGCAAAGAAATAGCTGACATTAACCAGAGTTTAGAACAGAGGGACTTAATGGGCATTTACAGAGTGATCCACCAGAACACAGCTGATCCCATATTTTTGTCCAGTGTACATGGATCATTTTCTAAAATATACTACACACAAGTGTATAGGTCATGCTTAAATGTATGCAAGAAAATAGAAATTATACAATGCTTATTATGTAACCAGTGCAATGAAACTTAAAATAAACAAAAAATAAACCAGAAAAAGCCCACAGAACATGCAAATTAAACAACACCTCCCTCAGCAACCAATGAGTCACAGATGAAATGAAATAAAATTGAACAATATCTGCAATTCAATGAAAATTCAAGCAAAACTTACCGGAATTTGTGGGCTACAATGAAAGCCGTTCTCAGAGGGAAACTTATAGCTGTGAACTCACACACTAGGAAAATGGAACACAAACAAATACCCTAATATTTGACCTCCAACATCAATAAAAGGAAGAGGAAACCAAACCCAAAGCCCAAAGAGGGGAGAAATCATAAAGGTTAGATCACAAATTAATTCTGCTGAGAAAAAAGTTCAAAGAAGTAATGCATCAAAAGCTGTTTTTATCAAGGATAAAATAAAATTGACAAAATGCTACTAACCTCATCAAAAAGAGGACAGGAAACTCAACTACAAGTAATAAGGAATGAAATGCAGATAATTAACATAGACCCAATGGAAATTTAGAAGATTGTGATACCTATTTTGAGAAACTCTACTCTCACACAATACAAGACACTGGAGAAATGGATAGAATCCTAGATAGGTACAAATTTCCAAATCTGAATCAAGAAGTTATAACAACTCTTAATAAACCAATAATAGCCAAAGAAATATGAAATGTAATAAAAAACTTACAGACAAAGAAAAGTCCAGGTCCTAATGGATTCTCAGCTCAAATCTACAATAAGTTTATGGAAGATATAATACCTATACTCCACAAACTCTTCAAAGAAATAGAAAAGGAAGCAATCCTCCCCAAATCATTCCTGGATGTAGATATTATATTGATACGAAAATGAGGGAAATATGTAACTAAAAGAGAGAACTACAGGCCAATCTTCCTCACTAACATAGATGCAAAAATCCTCAAAACAATCATACTGAATAGAATACAACATATCGTCAAGAAGATTATATGCCATCACCAGGTAGGAATCATCTCAGTAAAGCAATGATTCAACATACTCAAATGTATGCATGGAAAACACCATATCAATAGAGTGAAATCTAAAATCCACATGATTATCTCAATTGTTGCAGAAAAGGCTTTTGATAAAAGTCCAACACTCATTCATGCACAAAGTCCCACAGAAAATTGGCATAGAAGGCCTCTACTTCAATTTGATCAAAGCCATCTATGACAACCCAACAGCTAATGTAATTCTAAGTGGGTAAAAACTGAAAACTTTTACTGTCAGATCTGGTACAAGACTAGGATAGCTTCCATCACCCCACCTATTCAATATACTTCTGGAATCATTAGCTAGAGCCATTAGACAAGAGGGAGAAATAAAAGTAATAAGAATACGTAAAGAAGTTAAATTATCATTATTTGCATATGACTGTACTTGGAAGACCCAAAACATTCCACCAAGAAGCTAATAGAATTGATTCACAAATTCAGTAGCATAGCAGAATAAAAAGTCAATATCCAAAGGTTAATAACATATCTTTACACAGATACCAACCACATTGAGAGCGTAGAGAAAAAATACCTTTTAAAATAGCACCATGGAAAATGAAATACCTTGGAATTCATCTCACTAAAGAAGTCAAAAATCTTTTCACAGAAAATTACAGTAGTCTAAAAAAAAGAGACCATAGAGGACTTCAGAACAAGGAAAGATATTCCATGCTCATGGATAGGAAGAACCAACATTGTGAAGAACACCATACTCCCAAAATTGTTGTCCGGACTTAAGGCAATCCCCCATCAAATTATCATGAAAATACCTCCCAGACCTAGGGAAATCATTCCTAAAATTTACTTGGAACCAGAAAAGACCTTGAATACAAAGGCAGTCCTTGCCAACAAAGACAAGGCAGGAAGTATTAAAATTCTGGACTTCAAATTATACTGCAAAGTTACTGTGATAAAATCAAAATGGTATTGACAATGAGATAGACCAGACCTGAAGATCAGTGGAAAAGATTAGAAGATGCTGAAGCCTCTAGGAACACACTCAGCAACCTTATCTTTGACAAAGGGACCAAACATACTCACTGGAAGACAGACAACCTCTTTAACAAATGGTGCTGGAAAAACTCACTCTTTACATGCCAAAAACTAAAATTTAACCTAGGACTATCACCAAGCACTAAGCTAAAGTCAAAATGGATTAAAGATCTAGACTTTAAAAGAGAAATATGAAATCTCTTGGAGAAGAAAGTAGGAGGAACTCTTGAAGACATAGGAGTACGCAAAAAGTTCATGTGCAAAAGTCAAACATATGTAATACATGAAAGAATTAACAACCAAGATATCCTCTGATTGAGAAGATTTTGCACATATCAAAAGAAATTACGAACAAATGAAATCAACCCAATTTTTTAAAAAAAGTATCTTAACTAATAAGCACTCACACAGAGGTGTGATCTCTAGAATTTATAAAGAACTAAAAAACATTAGGCCCTTAAATTTAAACATCCAATCGAGAAATGGGCACCCGAGATAAACACACATTTCTCAGAGGACAAAATTAAAGAAGTGAATAAATATATGACAAAATGTTCCATACCACTAGCCATCTGTGAAGTGCAAATTAAAACAATAGTGATATATCATCTCACTCCATAAAGAATGGCTGTCATAAAGAGATCAACCTACAACAAATGAAGGAGAGGATGTGGGGAAAAGGAAACCCTTTTCCACTGCTAGTGGGAATGTAGACTAGTGCAACCATTATGGAAATCATTGTGGAGCCTCCGCCCAAAACTAGGACTGGAAATCCCATACAAGCCAGCTATGCCCCTACAGGGAATTTTCACGGAGGAACAGAAAACGTCCTAGCATAGTGATATATGTGTACATATGTTTATAGCAGCACAACTTGTGTTAGCCAAATGTTGGAAAAGTCCAAGATGCCCATTACATGAGAAATGGTTTAAAAACTGTGGTATTTTTATACAATGGAATATATTACTTGGCTATAAAGAATGATATAAACTCGAAGCATTTATATTTAGGTAGATGCCACTTGAAGATATACTCATAAGTGAAATAAACCAGACCCACACATGGAAACATCGTATACTCGCTCTCGTGTAAGAACTCAAAAGAAGAAATACAAATTGAAAGATATAACACAATTAGAAGAAAAGTGAGAATGTGAGGATTGGACAATGAGGAGAGGGCAAGCAGAAAAGCAGGGAAGCATGACAGGGGCAAAGCCATACACTTATACTGTAAAGATGGGTAAGTCAATGATCCTGAGAAACATCAGCAGGTTTTTGGAACTATCAGTTAATTGGTAGGATTCTCACCCTGAATAACTATACATTCTGATACCTGTGAATGAAGCAAATGCACTGAATATAGCAAGGTAATATCAGGGTCACTCTTGGAACGCCTATCATTCTGGTCTTCTAAATATGTAGTTCTTCTCATGACATACCAATTATGACCATAGTGTCTCTCAACCAAAAGTTGTTTGCTCTTTTTTCTAAAGTGGGTAATAAATTTTTAAAAAGGCAGAAGGTAAAACAGGCAGAAGAAGGTCATGTTCCAATGCTGTATAAAGCATGATTTGTAAATTTCTGTGTAAAAATATGTACTTGTTTATTCATATACTTTAAATAGTTTTCATTTTTGAATTTTTAATCTCCATATTCTGTAGGGACTTAAAGTTTAGCATATCAATACTTGATGGAAAACACCTGTTCCATGTTACGCCTAAGATAACTGATGTTCACACAGGAAAGTTACACCCAACTGCATATGATGTAGAGCAATCATAAGCTGTTCTTCTGGAGTGTTAACAACATAAGTTTGCAGAACAAAAATTACAGAAATAGAAGGGCTGCAAGGGTAGCCAACATTTTGGTCCTAGCCTCTCAAGGTCAGTAAAAACTCAGGACATAGAAGAACCTGTACTGTAACATGTAACTCAGTTGTGTCCCAAATTTTCTGATCAAGGAGATTATGGGGAAACAGAGCAGCGTGACTGATGACGTAGAGTGTGCCTAAGGAGAGTGACATGGAGAGAAACATTCTCTCAGGCTTTCACAAAGAGCAAATTGTCAAGCAATGTCTATGACTCATCCACATGGCTGACACTGACAAAAGATCTGCAAACTGTGGCACAGTGTTACAGGGTAAATCCTGAGGGGATTTCACTGCCCTTATCAGATATAAAAGATATGTCCTTGTTATATAGGCCGTGCTTTATCTTGCACTTAACCAACCAGCAGAAATTTATGAAAACTTGATATATAAAGCAAGCCATATTATTATCCTGAGCTGTAAAAGACTCAAGTCAACAACTTCTGTGGATAACCTACCACTATTGTGGACTGCTGGACTGTGTTGCATTGTTTTGCTGAATTCACACATCTATAGTGTTCAGGTGCCAATGGAATACCCATACCTGACAAACTAAACAAAAAAGGGGATACAACGGAAGGTCCATTCTGTAAATGTATATATAATATAATTAAGATAGATATATACCAACTTTTGCTTAGATCAATAAGAACAAAGATTTGTTCTATAGTATTTGAACAGGATATCCTGTCTGTGTCTTATAATATGGATAACCCCTAAACAGATAACAATGTACAAGGTATCAACTATTGAAACTGTACTGTGAATCACCTTTTAACTGTATTATTGCTGTTTATTTCTCAATAATATAGTGTGTATGTGTGTATATGTATATAACATATATAATTGAGCTTAATTACTTTCTTATATGGCATTTTGCTTTGTTTTTTCCTAATGACAATATTAATTTTTATTACAATGTCATTTTCTTACGTATTTTTGTATGTAATAGATTTTAGCAACTTTTCTGCTGTATATATTAAAACATTTTTGCTTTTCTCTTTTCAAAAAAGAAGAAAAAAAGAACAGTGTTGGAAGCTGGAAAGCAGAAGGTGTTGGGGATTTTGGTGAGTAGTACATCATGGGACCACCCAGATTCTACTCTTCTGCTTTCCAAAGCCAGTCCTAGCCACGGTGATTATTCCAGATATGTAAATTAAGACAACAAGGAAGTTCACTCTCTCCAGACAGAGAGGCAATTATCAAGCAATCCTCCAATAACAAATGCTGGTAGGGTGTTTAGAACATTAAACCCTTCTGTCATGCTGATAGGAGTATAGACTGGTACAATGGCGGTGGACATCTGTGCCAATACCCCTCAAAAAGATAGACATATAAGTTCCATTTGATATAGCTAATTCTCTTCTTGGAGTATAGGCTAAGGCATTAAAAATATATCATAATATAAATGCACATATTTTAGAGCACAATCTGAGTTATCCAAATCTTAGAGACATCCCAAAAGCCCATAAATGAATTATTTGGTGAATGGAGAAAGTTGATCTCTACTTTTTATATATACAATGGAGTAGTACTCTAATAAAAATAAGAATGTGCTTCAAAATTTCTATGTAATTTAATGGACATTGAGCCCATAGTATCAAGCAAAATAAATTCAAATACATGTTCAAATATCACATGGTATTTCTAGTGAAAAAAACTCAGTGTGTAAATAAAGATCAAAATGTGTAATATATGTTTATTATGAAAAAGGAATGAAATATGCAAATGGAATGGGCACTAAGAGGGAGGAGGATGAAAAGTGAAAGGAAATAAAATATTAAAATAACGTTTTGGGGGGGGTTAGGAGAAAAGTCAAAACCAATAAAAAAAAGACAGAGAACACAACAGCGATAAAACCAGTAAAAATGATACAGCATTTTTAAACAATGCAATAGAAAATTAATCATGGTTACTATGTTACTTATCATTGAAGTTGATCATCAAAGTTGTTACTGAAATTATCAGATAGGTATGGAAGATTAATCAAACACTTAAACACTAATTGTTCTTTTCAATAAACCAATAAATATTAGTAGTACTATTGCCTTACATATCTTCTGACTGGGTGTAAATGTATGTTTTTCTTATTTAACCCCATCCAGTTGTTCTTTGATGTTAACTAGAGATAAAAATAATACTGAAATTGAATTTTGACAGTCACCAATAGTTGATATGTTTTGTACTGCTGTCTTCCTCTTAGTATTAAATTGAAGAAGATACACATACATCACTTGGGTATGATAACTTTAATTCATCTAGGAAGGTACCCAGAAGAGGAGCAGCTGGATGAAATGAGACCTTTAAGCTTAGGTTCCAGGAATCTCCACACTGATTTGCACAGCAGTTATAGCAGTATCCACTACCACCAGCATCTGAGAATGAATTTTTCCTCAGAGCCCCTTCAGCATTTCTTACCAGTTGATTTTTTGATGAAAGCCATTCTTTCAGGGGTGAAGTGGGTTCTCAATGCTATTTGAATTTTCACTTCTCAAATGATGAATGAGGTTGACCATGTTTTGATAAATTTATTTTCCACTCATAATTTTTGCCTGAGAAGGTGTATTAATTTCAGATTCCGACTTCTGGATTCAGTATTTGAACTTTAGGGGTCTCATTCTATTTTTAAATTCTGTATATATTTTTGATAAAGTTGTGGGACATCTAATTTTACTAATATCGCAATATGTGTTGTTTCTACACTACATTAGTGATTTTTTCATATAGAAAACCTTTCTAGTATGGTAAGATTCAATTTTTGGTTTCTTCTACTCTTTCCTTTGCAGTCTGTTTTATTCTTGCAAACTTGTACCTATTTGATTTTCCAATAATTTAGTGTTTCTATTTTGATATTAATGTCTATGATCCATTTTGATCTTAGTGTAAGGCATCGTAATAGGCGTGGATCTAAGTTTAAACTTCAGCATGTGGACAGCCAATGTTTCTAACACCATTTGTAAAGGAGGATATTGTTTCTCCAGTGAATGTGTTTGTCTTCTTTGTGAGGTCGAGTGAGCTAGCTCAGCACAATAAGTGCCTGCGTAGGCAAGCGTCGGGACTAGGCTTCGAACCCCAGCACCACATGCTGTGGCAGCCCCATCTCCAGGATTCTGAGTGTGTGGTGCATGCCTGTCGTCTCAGCACAGGGGAGGCTGAAAACAGGATGATCAGTACCAGTTTGACCTGCGTAGTGAGACACTGTGTGAAATACATTCTTAAAAAAGACAAAGTCGTTGAGTGTGTTGATACTTTTTTCTCCATATTCGATTCTGTTCCACTGAACTTGAGACCTGTATTTTGCTTTTACCATGTTAATTTTATTACAGTATCCTTGAAGTATGATTTTAGGTCTGCGATTGTGATGTCCCATTATTTGCCTTTGTTGATTAGAAATGTTTTTGATATTTTAGGTCTCTTCTACCAAACAGATTTCAGGAATGTTTTCTCTAGGTCCATAAGGCATGCTAATTATATTTTCATAGGGACTGCATTAAATCTGTGTAGCAGTTTGGGGAGTATGGCCATTTTGATTATATCCATTCTTCCTATCGAAGGACAAGTATATCTTTCAGTTTCTGATATCCTCCTCAATCTTGTAAGATACCTTAATTTTCACTGTACAAATCTCATATGCTTTGTTACACTGATACGTAGGGTTTTTTTTTTTCATGATATTGTGAAGGATGTGCTTTCCCTAATAGCTCTCCGTGTGAATTTGTTGCTTGTGCCCAGGAATGCTATCAATTCTTTAGTGTTAATATGTATCCCACTACACTACTGAACTTAGACATTGACTCTGGATGACTGTTGGAGTTTTTGCAATCTTCTGTGTGGGGTATCATGTTGTCTAAAATAGTAATTATTTAACTTCTTCATTTTCTATCCTTATCTCTTTTGTTTCTTGCACTTGTCAAGTTGCTCTAGATGGTATTTATAGAGCTATATTGAAGACGAGTGGTGATCATGGACATCTTATCTTGTATCTGAAAGATATCAGGTTTTTTTTTTATCCATTTTGTACAATGTAGGCTGTTGGTTTGTCCTACACGGTTTCCATAAAATTGAAGTAAAGACCATATATCCCAATTTTTATGTAGTATCATAATCATGAATAAGTGTTGTACTTCATCAAAAGTTTTTTCTTCAGGTTTTGACATGATCGTGCAGTTTTTGTTTCCTTTTATCATTATATGGTGTTGTGGCTGCAAAGATCAAAATTCTTGATTTGCACATATTGAGCCATCCCTACATTCCTCTAAATCCTACTTGGTTATGATGGTATAATTTTCTTAATGAATTACTGTACTCTTTGCACTGCTTTCATGAGTGTTTTTCTCTTTGTTTTCTTGCAGTGGTACAGATTGAACTCAGCCCAGTTAGGTGCTTATGCCAATGAGCTATCTCCTTGCTTAACAAATTTTAATATAAATCTCTATATGCTAATGAGGGAGTGTTCTATTTGCTTGTCACTCATTGCTGGACAGAATACTCAACACCCAAAATTAAAGAAGGAAATGTTTATTTAGCTGAAAGTTTGTAGAGGTTTAAGTTTATACTCTGCGGTTCCAAGGCGAACAGCACCAGTTCATGGTGGCAGAAAACACTGAAGAAAAGAGCAGGTGCAGCAGCTCTGTCACCCTGCAAGCCTCTCTCTTGTACACTGACTGTGAAGACAGGCACTCCACCATGAAAATCAGAGCTCCTCAGAAGTGGCGTGGCTGCAAAGATCAAGCACTTCCAAAATGGCAGAGCTGCAAAGTGGCATGACGAAGAGCAGGACTTCTCCACAAAGGTGGAGCAAGTCAGCCAGTGAAGACAAGCAAAGCTCTTTTTTTGTAAGTACCAGGTATCAAACTCAGGACGGTGTGTTGCCAGGAAAATACTTATTCTAAGGAGCTCTCTCCCTAACCCCTCAAATCCTTTATATACACATTTTCTGCTGAGTCACTCTGGGGTAGGCCCCATCTCACCCTAGAGTGGGATCAATCATGCCCCAGGGCGCAACCAATTGTGCCCCAGGGAGGAACCAATTGCACACCAGTGCAGAACAAATTGTGCCCCAGGATGAGCCTTCCACAACCCCTGTACTGGTGCGAGCATATTCGTCCAAGCTGACACAACATATCAACCACCACAATGGACCCGTTGTCAATTTGTCAACTGGAAATATACTTTCTAAGCCACTTTCAGGTACATAGACACGCTTATTAACATTTCACAACTTGAACATTGAGTAACATTACAACCATGATATTTTGCCCCTGGGAGCACCCTGTGCAAAAGGCATTTCACATCTCTAGGAGTTGCCAAAGTCCTAATAGTTACAGCAATGCTGAAAAGTACAAGTCCCAAGCCTCCAAAATCTAAGGCAGACTCTTAGCTGTGAGCTCCTATACAAATGAACAGTGAAGTACTCCCAACATGCAAAGGCACAAGATAAACATCACCATTCCAAAAGGCATACACAACAGAATACAAACAATTGGTACAAAAACAGGCCCCAAATACAGAAGAGCAAACGTTAACTCCTGTAGTTCCATGTGGAACCTGTAACAGGTCATGAGCTCCAGAGGCCTTCCATGGCTCCACCCCTGTGGCACTCCACCGGTAGCTCCAATGGCTTTTCTATGGGCTGCTTTGCTCTCTCCTTGCAGCTCTCCTTAGGTAAGACACGTTCCTGGCTTTTTTGAACTTCTGATGTTTCCACTGAACAGACTTCTCATTCACAGCTTCACACACTGCCCTCTTAGGAGCTATCTCCCGAGCCCATCAAATCCTTTATATACACCTTTCCTGCTGAGTCACTCTGGGGGTGGCCCCATCTCACCCTAGAATGGGATCAATAATGCCCCAGGGCACAACCAATTGTGCCCCAGGGAGGAACCAACTGTACACCAGTGCAGAACAAATTGTGCCCTCTCGGGGGCACAGTGCCTGGCCTCTCAGGCTTTCTGAAATCTAGGTGGAATCCATCTTTACCTCAGAACTCCTGCATTCTGAATGGACCTAAAACCACCACCATGTGGATGAAGCCAAGGGCTGCTGTCAGCTGGAGCACTAGGCAGGGTTTTCTTCCCTCTTGACTGTAAGGGATGAGTGCTTGGATTGCTGAACACTCTGACCCTGATTCCAAGAAACACATTCTCTATGCTGATTCTATTCTGTAATCTGGTGTAGCTATCACCTCCATTCTGAAACCTGGGGTTCTGAGGCTTTCACCTTAAGGCAAAGTCCTTCCCATTTGTAATTCTGAGGCTGCAAATGATAGAAACATGTTGTCTTGTATGATACCCTCAGGCCATCGTTTCCATTCTCTTGTTCCTTATCTGCAATGAAGATTGTCTCAGCTCTATCTTTGCATTCCACAGATTTATTGGAGCTTCTTTTCTGGCCAGACTCACAACATTTTAAATCATCCTTCTGGGATCCTTGCTCTTGATTCTGAAAAAAAATCTGACTAAAAGCCCCCAACAACAGCCATTCCACTGCTTCAATATTTGACTGCCTGAAGACTAATGTTCACAAGATTATCTAGTCCACTGTGCTTAATTTCAGCCTCAAGTAAAGTCTTTGTACAGGAGAAAAATGCAGACAAACTTTCTGCCAACTCATAACACAAATTATTTGGAGTTCAACATCCAGTGTTCTTCCAAGCAGAAACCTCTCTAGCCTGGTCTTTACAGTCAAGCTTCTTTTGAGCACTCTGGTCTAATCTCTGACCAAAATCCCTCAAACAAAACAGCTGAAGCAGCTCCAGCATTTTGCTTGCAGGCAACAGCTCTGATCGCTTCCCATTTCGCCCATAAGCCATTCCCAAAAGCTTATAATCCACATGGTTAGGTATCACCACAGCAATAACCCCACTCCTCTGGTACCAAATTCTGTTTTAGTTACTTTTCACTCCTTCCTGGGACAGAATACCTGACACTCAAAATTAAGGAAGGAAATGTTTGTTTAGTTCAGTTCATAGAGGTTTCACTTCGTACTCCACTGGCTCCACCAGTTCATAGTGGCAGAAAACAATGAAGAACAGAGCAGGAGAAGAAGCTGTGGCCTATGCCAAGTTTCTCTTTTTCTTCTACAGTGACTATGAAGACTGGCTCTCGACCAAGAAGATCAGAACTTTTGAAGTGCTGCGTGAAGATTAAGTGCCTCCAAAATGGCACAGCTGCAAAGTGGTGCAATGAAGACGAGGACTTCTCTAAGGAGGTGGGGCGGGACAGCCACTGAAGCTTTCCTCCTTTATACACACTTCCTGGGTTGACTGACTCGGGAGCAGCCCCATCTCTCTCTAGGATGGAATTAATTGCACCCGAGGACAAAATAAGTTGCACCCCAGGGCCGGCTCTCCACGGCCCAGAACTGCACCATGCAAATTCAGCCAAGTTGACACAATGGATCAAACTCTGAGTAGAGTTTGTCCTCTGTTTTTATTTCTTTGATGGGTTATTTTCTACTGTTGGTTCAGGGTAGTATTACTTCAAAGAAGACTGTAGAAGAGCTATGACCCTTTAAATTTCTGTAAGGATTTTCAGCATTAGTAGAATTAATTCTCCAGTTATTTTGAAGAAGTCCACAGTGAGTCAGTTATGGCCTGGGATTTTCTTTGTTGGCAAATTTTTCATTATGTTTTCAAAATAACTGGCTGTTATAGGATATTTTAGAATTTTATGTCGTCTTTGTTTAGTTTTGGTAATTTGAATGTGTCTAGGATATCGTCCTTTGTCTGCACTTCCAATCAGCAAATCTAGGTTCTCATAGCAGGTGGTGCTCTCATGCACCATTTGAGGGATCTGTTATCATTTTCCTATTTTTATTTCCAATTATCTGAGTTTGGGTTATATCTTTCTTCATTTTGATGAGTTTGGGTAATGGTGTCTCAATTATATTTCTGCTTTTGAGAAAAGAACAACCTGCACTATTATTTCCTTGTATTTTTAGACTCTATTTCATTGATTTCTGTCCATTGCTTTATAATTTCCTCTCTCATATATCAGTTTTTATTGGACTCATCATTCTAAAACTTTGAGGTACATTAAATTGTTTATTTTAGCTCATTTTACTTCACTGATGAGTGAGTTCGTTTCTATAAATGTTGCAACCACACAGGGCTTCTTTCATTGTATTTCATAAGTTTGAATATGTTGCATAAGTATAATACAATGCTGTGCAAATCAATACAGCTATAATTAAGAAAGTGAACCCAGTTTGATGCAATGAAATTTGAAATCTTTTGAAACAGAAATAATGCAATTTTCAAACCATAAAATTTGGAACACCTTCTGTAGTAATGAATAGGCAAAAAGGAGGCAGAAATAATATAGTTCTTAGAATGGAACCAAAATGGATCTCAGCTTCCATGAACCGGAGCAACAGCATAGAGGGATTTTGAGATATTTCCCACTGTGATCTGGGTGAATTGTTCCAGAAGGCTAAGACAATAGATCCCCTGCTTCCATGGGTGAGGTCAACGACTTTGGCAGGGCCAGAAAACCGAGTCAATTCAGAGACAGAGTAGGGTCACAACTACGGTTCACATGATGGACAGGTGGGGTTAACACTGTGCAAATATCCAAAACAACAATAACAATATAAGGCAACAGGTGGTAGATGGGTGAACAAACACTGTAGTTGCAGACAAAGGCACATAAAATAGAATTCGGTGGGTGGGGACACATGTGTTCTTTCTTTTACTTCTTTTTTCTTCAGGATATTTTGTTTTCTTTTGTAGGAGTAATTCCTTCTTTTACTTTTTTTCTATTTTCCCCATATTTTCCTGAACACCTGGGAAGAACACCAGTCACAGGAACATGATCACATGCTCCTAATCTAGAGATAAAGTTTAAGTAATCCCTTCCTTGGTTCCTCCTTTCACTCCTGGACTCTCCTCTAAGTTACCAAAGTTAGAATGATCATCCTATGTCCCCTGGTTTTCCTGTGACTGGTATTTTCAGTACTCACTGTTTTATGTACTATTGACCTTAAGTTTCCCACCACAGGGTGAAATCCACTCTAATAAGCAGAAACATTTTCCATACAACCTTCTAATTCCTTATGGGTCCTTCTATATAACTACATTTTGTGAGTCTATGTTATTTTAAAGAATAAATTTAATAGTTGGCATAGTTTATAATATTCAAAATTGGTCTTGATACTAATGTTATTGCTAATTATACCTCAGCTAGAATTTCCTACATGTTGTAATAGCTGTTATCTCTTTAACAATACTAGAAAGCTCTGAGATAAGCTTACCCTTATCACAGCCCAGAAGAAAAGAATGGTGCCATCTCACTCTTAATTAGCTACAAAAGATGTATATAAGAACAGAGAAAGCACAAGAACTTCCTACAAACAGAAGACACCCCTGAAGAAAACACTTTTCCTACAGCAGACTTCAGACCAGTGATAAAACTACTGACTACAAATGCTTACAAGGATCAATAGAGAAAAACTATATAAATTTCTGCAATAGTCAATACACCAGGAAACTAGGTGAAATATACAGCACACACAAGTCCAGGAGACATGGAGAAAGACAAAAATGGAAGACAAACACCTGAATCTTAAGAAATGATAGAAATTAAACCGAAAAAAAATAGTTTGATATAGGGAAATCATATCAGAAATGATTTCTCAAATAAAAAGAAATTTCAAAGTTCATGAAGAAATTCCTCAGCACATGGACAGCTGAGATAGATGATAAAATAGATAATGATGAAGAAGAGATGGGAACTATGAAAGATTAATGTAAGAAACAAATGCAATGCACAGAATTGATTCAAACAGATATCCAAGGATTTCTACTTAAAGCGTGCAAAACCACTGGAATAAAATAGAAAACAATGAAGGCAGGATCACAGCTAGTAATTGTGAAAGAAATTTTGCATAAAAAAACAAGTGACCAAAAATAATAATTGAACAACTTCAAGATGAAACAAAGAAAAGAATATAAGATTGATAAGAATGAAAATGCAGGAAACAGCAGAAATGCCATAGAAAGACTATATGAAAACTTCCCAAATATGACAACAGAATCTTACACACATATAAAGGAAGAATACAAAACTCCAGTTAGGTATGACCATACTAAATTCACTCCCACACATGTAAGAATCATTTTCAAAAGAGGTAATGACAGGAACAGAATATGAGAACCTACTGAGTTTAACCTGTTCCAGTGTGCAGAAGCTTTGAAGATCTGCAGTGGCCTATTGCACCATCACAGGAGGAGGTACAACCCCTGCAACTATGGGGACTTAGTGCAACTTGCAACACCCTCACGAAAGTCTCAGGGGATTTTCTAAACTTCAGTGACCCCAATCATCTTGACAACATTGCTGAGCTATGTTTCACCCCACTTCACCTTGGTGGAAGGCATGCTGAATCCCACATAGCAAGAGGTTTGGTAAGCCTACATATCACCCCACAGCCACCAGGAGTATCCCTGATTTTCACTCCACATTTCTCGCATTAAGGCTGCCTTCATGTGAACAGTGGTAAATACAAAAATATCAAACGTAAGCATCAAAAGGCAAGCGAACAACTTCGGGTTACACAGAAAGACTAGGAGACAAAGACAAAGAACTTAAAAGTGACATATCTGAAATGATTCCAGCTGTAGTAAAGAAATAATCACAACAGTGTAAAAGTCAGTTCCAAAATAATATCTCAGGTAAAAAAAAAAAATGACAAGAGTTATGAAAGAATTCCTCCACACATCTGAAGATATCACAGATAAAACCAAGTAGAGGAACACAGAAAAATGATATAAACATTGAGCAAATTCACAAAAGTGAATTACAATACAAGAAACAGATTCAAACAGATATCCAGGAAATTAAGAATTTCATGGAAATGTGGAAAAACCACAGGAAACATTTTGGAAAGTGATTTGAAAAAAAAACCATTGCAGCTAGGGAAAGTAGAAGGAAGGATCTCTTAAAAATAGCAAGAAACATTTAGATTTTTCAACAGTGCTCCAGAGAAGAAGAAGTAAAAGAAAAGAAAGAAGAAGGCCTTTATTGAAGAGGACACAGAGGGAATATGAGGGAGATGGAGGGATCCTCTTGCCTCATTCAGGGAAGCTGAGACTTTACGGACTTTTGGTAGGGGTGGAAATTGAGGAGAAGTTTCAGTAACACACAAGGAGCTCATTGAGGGCTCTCTTGTCTGCAAGACAAAGTTATCCATGACTAGGGTGAGAAAGGAGAATATGGACATTTGGAGGATACCGTTTTGGGGATTCATCCATGTTAAATCTGGCCATGACAGTTTATCACTTTGTACTAAGGCCAGAAGCAATCAGAGAATAGGAAATAATAATTGAGCATCTACAACGAGATACAACGATAAGAAATATGAGGCTAATGGTGTGAACGAATCAGGAGCAGTTAACCCAAATGACATAAACTGTTTCTAAAAGTAGTAACCAAAAAGTTCCCAAGCACTGGAAAAAATCTGACAGTTAAGTTCAGTATACAGAACTCTAGTTAACCATAATCTCAATAAATCTACACCCAGACATATGATAATAAAATTCAGAGAATATATTACAAAAACAGAATATATAAAGGTGATAGAGAAAAGAAACACATAATATATAATGAAAAACATAGAAGGATCGTGGCACATTTCTCAAAACAAATGATCAAATTTAGAAGCGATTAGAGCTAAGGTTTTAACATCCTGAATGAAAACAACTTCTAAGGTTGATGTGCCCTGCAAAAAAAAAAATCTATCAAAATTCATGGAGAGACAAGATACTTCTATGAAAAAGAACAACCAAAGAAATTAGTGAAAACTGAAACATCTGGACAAGGATTATAGACAGATACTCTAGAAAAAGACCAAACTGACCATAACTTCAGGAAAAAGCAACCATAAAGCAGAGCAAGTCACTACAGACAGAAAAATCTGGAACGTACAGCAGGGAAGTAACATGACAAAGATAAGCCAATACATGTCAGTTATGAGCATCGATATTAATGGACTCAATTCACCAATGAAATGAAGCAGATTTGCAAAGTAGATCAAGGAAAAACTCTAAGAACATGTTTGATTCCAGAAACACACAAATCAGAAGGAAATTCACAGACCAAAAGTCAAATGATGGAAAATGATATTCCATGTCGCAGAAAAATAGAGAAAAACAGCAGTACTTCTAGCTATAGCAATCTTAACTCAAGGCAAAAAATAATTATCAGAGATAAAGGAGGTTACTGGGTTGGGGAGGTAGTTCAGTGAAATAAGCGCTTCCCTGGCAAGTGCAAGGTCCCGAGTTCAATCCCCTGTTACATCAAAAAATAAATAAATACATAAAAAATAAAGGTGGTTACTATATTCTTTTCAGGGATCAATTTCAAGAAGAAGAAATAGTAATCAAGAATATATATGTACTCAGTGTTGGAGTACTCAAATACAAAAAACAAATTTTAAGACAAGAAAAACCAAGTGAGCAATAATACAATTTTAATGAGGGATTTAAACAAATCACTGTAACAAGAAGGACCAAGTAGGCAAACAATTAGGAATGAAATTACACAGCTAAAACAAAATTGTGAAGAAATAAATGCAGTAGACCTTTAAAGAGTGTTTCAACTAACAAAATCGGAAAACTCATTCTTCGCAGGTGCACATGTGGCATTCTCCAAAATAGAACATATATTAGAATATAAAGAATGCTTAAGGAAATGCAAATTATTTGAAATTATCCCATGTTTATAATCATACCAAACTGTATGACAGTGGACATTTGTAACAAAAGAAACACTAAAAAAGACTCCATACACCCATGGAATTTAAATAACAACTTCCTGAACAATCAATGAGTCAAAGATTAATATGAAGAAGAAAACAGTGATTCGTACACATCGCTGATGCTGATAAAGAATGGACAAACTGTGCTACAGAGTTTCAGGATAAATCTGAAGGGCATTTGACTGATTTTTTCAGATACAAAAGTTATATTTCTTGTTATATAGGTATTGTTTTACCTTGGTCTTAGTAGAAAAGTATAAAAACTAAGTATAAAAAGTAAACCCATATTAGTATGCTGAGCTGTAAAAGGCTCAAGTCAACAACTTCTGACATTGAAAGTCCTACAGAAAACCCACTACTATTATGCACTACTAGACTCTATTGGATTATTTTGCTGAATTCCCGTACATACAGTATCTAAATGACAATTAAATAACCTTCTCTGACAAAACTAAACAAAAAAGTGTATACAAATGAGATACCATTTTGTATGTGCATATTGAATATAGTTAGCATAGATATGACACTACTTTCACTTAATTCAATGAATAGAATAATTTCTTCCAATACAGTTTGTGGACATGGTATCATGTCTGCTTCTTCTGCAATGAATTACCACTAATACATCAATATGCAATGTATTAATTACTGAAAGTATCCTTCTAATTGGTTTTTAAAACTATCTCATTGCTATTTGTTTCTCAATGACATTATGAAAAAATAAAGAAAGAAACCAAACAATACTTGCAGTGAAACTGAAATGCACAAAAAGTGGCTAGAACATGTGGGATACAATGAAAGCTGTTTCAAGAGAGAAATTTACAGTGGCAAATTATCACATAAAGAAAATACAATGAGCCAATATAAACAATCTTATGAGGCACCATAAACACCTAGAAAAAGAAGAAAAGATCAAGCCCAAAACCTAGAGAAAAAAGGAGATTACAGTATTTACAGAAGTAAACGCAACAGAGACAAAGAAAATACTCCTAATGAATAATGAATCAGATTAGGTTCTTCAAAAGAATAAATAAAATCAATAAACTACAGCCAACCTTCTCAAAAGCAGGAAAGAAAAACTTCAAATAATGCAATAAGAAATGAAAAGTGCGAAATCACTACAGACCCTACAGAAATAGAGAAGATCATCAATGACTTTTTTTTTTTTTTTTTTTTTTTCAGAACCGGGGATTGAACTCAGGCCCTTGCACTCTCTAGACAAATGCTTATTCCACTGAGCCATCTCCCCAGCCCTAATCAGTGATCTTTATTCTCAGACAATAGAAAGCACAGAAGAAATGGACAGATTACTACAAAAATATCAATTAACAAGCTGATACAAGAAGCTATCCAAATTCTGAATTACCCAATATCAATCAATAAAATAGAATATGTAAAAGCAAGATATTATACCCAAAAAACAGCAGGGGATGTATTGGACTAAAAGCTGCAATTCCACATGAAATTTAGAGAAGATTTAATGCCATCTGTTCTCAAATACTTCAGTGACTACAAAATGGAGGAAATTCTTCTTGACTCAATATTAGAGGCAATTTCTACTCTGACATCTAAACCAAGGAAAGACCCAATAGGAAAAGAGAAGTATGGGACCACCTCATTAAGGAAAACAGAGGCAAAAATCTACAATAAAGTATTACCAAAGATAATATAACAAGTCATCAACAAAGATTACACATCATGACCTGCTGAACCAAGGAATGCACAAAGGGTGTGATATACACAATCCCATCAATTCAGCACAGCACCTCAACACTGTCAAGCACAAACATCACATGATCATCTCAACAGATAAACAAAAAGGTTGAAATGTCCAAAACACATTCATGATGCAACTTGGAAAACAATGAAGCTAAATGAAATTTAAATCAATCTCGTAAAAATTTATCCACAACAAACCAATAGCTAGTACCACACAAAATGGACAACAAGCAAAAGCCTAAGCTTCAAAATCAGAAAGAAGACAAGGATACCAACAGTCATCAATCTTGTTCAATATACTTCTCAACACATTAAACACAATGGTAGGACACATGAGATAAACAAAAGAAATAGAGATTAAAAACAAAAAAAGAGAAATCGTTATTGTTCACAGATCACAAAAGATATAGAGGAAGAAGATACCAAAGACAAAGAAAAGGTATTAAAGATTTCAAAGACTACCAGGAGACTGGTAGATTTAAAAAGCAAATTCAATACTGTATGAGGATACAAAGCAAACACTGAAAAATCAAAGGAATTATTAAATACACTAACCACACAGAGAGACAAATTTGGGAAATCATGCTTTTTTAACATCAAAAAACTGCTCAGGAATCAGACTAACAAAGGAAGTAAAAGATTTATATAATGAAAATTACAGTACTCTGAAAAAATGCATAGAAGAAGATTAAGGAAAGTAGAATATTTGTTAATTCTTCATGACTAGGATGATGCTAAAATTGAGAGAATGGTAACACTGCCAAAACTATTATACATATTCAATGCAATCCCCATAAAATACGGAATTATCTGGAACACAATGTAGGTAGAAATTTGAAGACAGAGCAATAGGCAGGGAGTCCTTGAACAAAAATCAAACTGCATGAGAAATACTTTGAAGAAGCAACAACTAGGATGTCAAAGTTTTGAAAAGTTTCTGCCAATCCAAGAGTAAAAAGGAAACCCAAGAATTGGCAAAAAGTTTCATCTGACTATTTGTCAGGCTAAAGACATTTATTTTGACCACATAAAGAATTAAACATATCAGGCCCCCAAAATAAAAGAATTATTTCACATCTTGCAAGATGCTGCGTAAAAAAGCTGAGAAACCAGACACTAAATAGTACAAACCTGATGCCAAGAAGGCTTCTGCCAGTGGTGCTGATAATGAGGGTAAGGCAAAGAAGGCAAAAATGTCCAAGAAAGAGCAGTCCCACTGCACCCGAAATCCGAAATCCTCTCATGGTTAGAGGAATTGGTAGATACTTCCGATCTGCCATATAATCCAGAAACACTTTTTAGAACAGCAAATACACAGCTGCTAAATCAAGCACTGAGAAGAAAAAGGAGAAAGTTCTTCCTATGATCACAAATCAGTCAGGGGGGACAAGAATCGATGTACCCGGGTGGTCAGGCTTTGAAATATACCTATCTACCACCATATTGAAGACGGGCCTTGAAAGCCCTTGAGCCATGGAAAGAAACCCTTCAGTCAACAGGTGATGAAACCTCAAGCTGGCATCACTCCTGCACCATCTTGATCATCCACACTGGACATCGCAGAGGCAAGGGAGAGGCCTCCCTGAAGCAGCTGGCCAGTGGTTTGCGACTTGTGACTGGGCCTCTCAGCCTTAATCATGTTCCTCTATTCAGAGCACACCAGAAATTTGTCATTGCCTCCTCTACAAAACTTGATATCAGCAAAGTGAAAATCCGCAAACACCTCACTGGTGCTTACTTCAAGAAGTTCGGAAACCAAGACGCCAGGAGGGTGATATTTTGGAAACCAAGAAACAGAGATACTAGGTTTCATGGCAGCACAAATTGGATCAGAAAGCACAAATTGGTCGACTCACAGATTTTAGCAAAAATCAAGTGTTCCTGAGCTCCTGTGCTACCTACAAAGCATTTTTGCTCTAACAAATGGGATTTATCCTTATAATTAGTGCTCTCCATTTCTTACCAATAACCTAATTAAATGACTGTTACATTTATAAACAAAAACAAACTTCAAAGACCTAATGAAGCATGGGAATATGAGACAACTAATGCACTTATCAGATGAGGAAAAGCAAGTGGCAAATAAATATATGAAAAACTGTTCAACATCCTTGCTCATTTGAGAAATGCAAATTAAAGCAACACTGAGATTTTATCTTTCCCTGCAAAGAATGGCTATCGTCCAGAAGGCAGTGCATAACAACAATGCGAGGACTCTTGGGAGAAAGGCACACATCTCCCCTGTTGGCGGGAGTGTCAGCTGTTACATCTGTCCGAGAAACTAGCACAGAGATTCCTCAGAAAACTAGGACTGGATGTCCCATTCAACCCAGCTCACCCCTGCTGAATCTTTCTCCATTTGATCAGAAAGCATCATACCACACTGATATATGAACATTCTTGTTTATAGCAGAACAATTTGTTATAGTTAAACCTTAGAAACAACCAAAATGCCCTCATCAATGGAAAGTTACTCAGCTATAAAAAAATAAACTGATGGCAAGTGAATAGGTAAATACATAGGAACGCAACTTGAATCCATGCTCATAAGTGAAGTAGATCAGTCACACATGTGTAAACTTCATATATTCTCCCTAATGTAAGATCCTGAAATAGTAAATAGGACCTGAATGATACAATGGATACTTTGGAAGAGAAACTATTTATTCTAATGGAAGTAATAACTGGGATGGAGTGTAGAAGAGAAATAAGGAAAGGAAAGTAGTGTTTATGTATACACACAGATTAGCTGAGATAACTATACTGAGGACTTTTGCTGGTGTATTAAAATTAGACGTTAATGCTTTATGTTTTTCTCCCTTTCAATTTTATTTATCTTCTACTGAGCAATTTGCATACTCATAACTTGTAATCTGAATAACAGATTTGAAAACAACAGCATGCAATCTAACAACCATTGTTGAATTTCTATTATTTTATTTAGTGTAACTCTGTCTCATTTCTAATGGCATGCTTTAAATATTTTTATCTTCCATAAACACCTACAACACAAAAAGAATATAGCAGAATAATGAGAGTCATGCCAATTGAATATTCATTGTATATATTCCTGTAATATATTTACAATATTTTTCAAAATACAAAGTTGCTTTAAATGGCAATGGAATGCCCATCTCTGACAAAACTAAACAAAGAGAGGGGATACAAGTAAAGGATCATTTTGTATCTGTATATGCAAAGTAGCATAGATATACAGCTACTTTCTCTTAATCCAATGAGAAGAAATTGTTTGTGGACAGAATATCATGTCTGCATCTTGTACTATGAATAACCAATAAGAAGACAGCAATATGCAATGTAGTAATTTCTGAAACATCCTACTAATCATTATTCAACATGACTCATTGCCATTTGTTTCTCAATAAAATTAATAAAAAGTATAATGTTGCAAGCCAGGCAAGACAGCATGTATCTTTAATACCTGATCCTGGGACGCTTAGTTACAAGGATTTCCTTCAGTTGAAGGCCAGAATGAACTATATGGTGGGGCTCTCTGTAAAAGCATTGATAGATAGTAGATATATGATAGATGATAGATAGATAGATAGATAGATAGATAGATAGATAGATAGATAGATAGACAGACAGACAGACAGACAGACAGACAGACAGACAGACAGACAGACACCAGACATATGATTGATAGGTAGAACGACAGACAGACAGATAGATGATACATACATGGAAATATAGATATGTTATTTAAAAATATCAACTACATAAATTTGAACAATTTTCTTTTACAAAAATTTCTTTCTTTTCTGAAGAAAGCAACACTTTCTTCTAAGTCCATAAAATCTTGTTTCAGTTGAATGAGTTACACTGGACATGAAATGCACTTAGAATTTAAGGTTTATTCTTTTTAATCATGGATTGCTTTGAACAAGTGGTTATTCTGATCCTACCAAGATAAAAATGTGAATTTTCTCCAACAACATTAAAATACTCCTGAAATATAAACACAGTAGATATCTAATCACTTCCTCTGCCATCTTGGTCTAAAGTTGATGAATGATTATAATGAGCTGCATTATTTAGAAGGTTGCTTTAGTGAGAATCACTTATTACCCTTGTGATCTCCCCAAGAAGTATTCTAACCAATGTATTCAGAACTTGATTATGGCTGTGAACTCCCGTCTGAACAGGCAGCACTCAGAATCCACTGCAATGCGCATCCCCAAAGCAATCCACATTGCAGTATTTCCTATGTTAATAATTACAGTTTGATTAAATAAACGTTTTATATCATTTTCAGCGACTGTCATTTGCAGTTCTTCACTATAACATGTTTCAGAAGGTTAAAAGCACACCTCATAGACTCAATCACCCAATACTCTTACCAGAGCATCACTAGAAAAGAAAGAACATTTGTCCCACAGCAGAACCAGAGTTTGTACATTAAATATATTGAAAAGAAAATCAAATACAGTTTGGAAGGTTCAAGAAAGAAACACATGCCAAGTATAAGGGCACACAATCCTGAGAGAGATTCAGGTGAATAGTTAGTCCAAACTTCGCTACTAACCTAGTCAAAATTGTAAGAACCTGTCACAAAATTAAGTAAATATTGGTAAGGATCCATCAATGAAACCAGTAGAAAACATATTAACATAATTAGAAATAGAAAATGAGTGTAAGCACAGTTTATATAAAACAAAGGAAAATGAGACATGGACCCCTAACCACTTCATCCCTGATCCCACACAAGGGCAGCAGCTGCAGGAGTATTTTATATGAGACCATCATTCATTGTTATAGTAACATCTCTTTAAATCACACTTGTCAAGTCATCTGATAGAACCTTTTGCCCCCTCGGGGCTTGAACCTTGTGCTTTGTAAGCAGGTACTTATGCCATTGACCTATTTCCTTGGTCCTTAGAACCTTATGATGTTTGAAAAATGTAATTTTATTTTCATATCTCTCTACATAACTGTTGTGCCAGTATCTTTAGAAAGACAACACATATGTGTTCAGAGAAGAGCCATACTATAAGGTAAAATTCTAATGGATGACATATATCCTGGCTTGCTAATGCAAGTACCTAGAGAAAACTTTTTTCGAAATCATTGAACACAGCCTATAGGAAGAAAAAAATCACTAAATATCTGCACTGAGAATGAGAAGCATAAACAATGAGCAAATCATATGAGGAAAGGGAAAGTGGGCATAATCAAGAAGCAGTGAGCCAGAGATTGTATTCAGGAGAATTTTGCTCTGGGTTCTCTTTCTAGCAATCAGTTCTTCATGTAATTCAACAAATCTAGTTGCAGCAGGAGGAAGGGTAATGCATGGGAGTTGACCCACACAAGTTGCAATCCTCAAAACAGGAAAGCAAGCAAATAATAAAGAATATCTTCATCCTACATTGGCAAGGTCCAAACGAGAATCAGAAGGTTCAATAATTCATAGCCGGTCCTATGCAATTGCATGTAGAAAGGGCAGGGCAGGATACAGCAAATAATGATGTGTTCAGCCACAGAGCACAGGCATGACCACGCTGATCCAAGAATGACCTGAATACATGAAACACACTTACGGAACAATGAAGAAGTCCTTCACAGGTGTTATGTCATAGATGCCAGAGGAGTACATGTAGAAGTAAAGAGAGAAAAGTCCTCCAATCAGCACGTCTGCATCCTTGTGCACACTGGTGCTTCTGCGGAGCAGGCACACTTCATTATCAAAATTGCACACCCAGGTGGGCAGCTGCAGGAAAAGGAAAATAATCAACCTGATCAACCAGCACATTTTACAAGTATCTGCAGAGCTGAGGAGATAAGTCACTGCCCTACACTGTTGCCTGGCATGTGCAATGTCCTGACTTTGGTCTCTGGTACAAAAAAATAATTTTAAAAAACAGCGTCCACAATCACTTCTGTCTGAGGGAAAACAAAAGTTACATTGCCAGCCAGGGATGTGCATGTATTATATTTCTGTGCATCGATGAAGCAGGTCGACACAGTCATGTCACAAGCATATTTCACCAAAACCATTTCCAAACCCCAGGAGAAATGTATCACCATTCTTCTCCCAGAAGCCTTATATCTACGGCTTGTTTTCCAAGTGAAAGATACAAGTTGAAAATATATTTGTTCATCATTCTCTGTCCGTGGAGACAGCGTGATTGCATCAACTCCACAGATAGTAGCATCTCAAGGGTCCACTCCTCCTGGGAAGATTTGTTGCCACTCCTGTGTCAGTCAGTCCTGTGTATGGACGAGGCCTGGCATGTTGCTGATAGATTTCATCAGATTGAGTCGATGTTAGATGTTTCTTAAAGTGGTCTGAAAAGGCGTATGCTGAGC
>PVKA01019831.1:0-27941 GCA_004027165.1 Ctenomys sociabilis
GCCAACACATTTCAATTATAACCTTCAATGTAAATGGATTCCATTCACCAATTAAGAGAAACAGACTGGCACAGTGGATTAGGAAACAAAACCCAACAATATGCTACATAGATTTTACATTCTTTTATATCTCTTTTATTCTGCTTCATTCGATTTTCTTTCTTTCCTGTATTGCTCACTCAAGAAATGCATCATATTTATAATCTCCTTTACTTTTGTCAACATATTTCCACACTTAACTCAAAAGGACATTCATAGGCTTAAAGTCAAAGGATGGAAAACAATATGACATGCCCCAACAACTCAGAAAAAAACAGGAGTAGCAATTCTGTTCTCAGACAGCCTCAACTTCTACTAAGAAGGATCGAAGGACACAAAGAAGGCCACTACATATTGTTTAGGGGAAAGATTCCAGAGGAAGAGGTAACACTCATAAATATGTATGCACCAAACATACGAGCACCCAACTATGTAAGACAAATCTTAATGGACATGAAAAAGCTAATATCCAATACCACAATCTTAACAGGAGACTTAAACATGCTCCTATCTCAAAAAGATAGGTCAACCAGACAAAAAATTAGCAAAGAAATAGTAGAACTGAACCAGAGCCTGGAATAAATGCACTTAGTGAACATATACAGCGTGTTCCACCCAACCACATTGAATACACATTTTTTTCAGCTTTATATGGGTCATTCTCTAAAATAGACCACATACTGGTCCATAGGTCATGCTTAAGTACATGCAAGAAAACATATTATCCCATGCATATTATCTGACCACAGTACAATGAAACTGGAAATAAATGACAAAAGAAACCAGAAAAAGCCCCTAAATACATGGAAATTAAACACTTTACTCAGCAATCAATGGGTTACACATGAAATTAAACAAAAAATTCAACAATATCTACAATTCAATGAAAATTGAAGCACATTTTATCAGAATTGATGGGATGCGATGAAAGCTGTTCTTAGAGGGAAAATCATAACTATGAACTTTCACATTAGGAAAACAGAACAGGAACAATAAACACACTAATGCGACACTTGCAACATCTAGAAAAGGAAGAGCAAACCAAACCCAGAGCCCAAAGATGAGAAGAAATAGTAAAGATTACAGCAGAAATTAATTCAAATGAGATGGAGAAAACAGTTTAAAGAATCAATGAATCAAAAAGCTGGTTTTTTGATAGACTTAATAAAATTGATAAGCCACTAGCGAACCTCATCAAAAAGAGGAAAGAAGAAAATTGAAATACAAGCAACAAGCAATGAAAAGAGTGTAATCACCATAGACCCAGTGGAAATTCAGAAGATTATCAATTTCTACTTTGAGAATCTGTATGCTCACAGAATAGAAGACACAGATGAAATGGACAGATTCCAAGAAAGGTACAAATTACCAAAACTGAATCAAGAAGATGGAACAACTCTCAATAAAGCAATAACAGCCAACAAAATACAAAATGTAATTAAAACCTTGCCAACAAAGAAAAGTCCAGGTCCTGATGGATTCACAGTTGAATTCCACAAGAAGTGAATACTCAAAAGTCAGTAGCATTCCTCTACACAGATAACAAATGGAAAGATATTCCTTGCTACTGTATAGGAAGAACCAACATCGTGAAGATGGCCATACTACCAAAATGGTTGTACAGATTCAATACAATCCCTATCAAACTACCAACAAAATACCACCTAGACCTAGATAAATCATTCTTACAATTTAGTTGGAAGCAGAAAAGACCTAGAACAGCAAAGGCAATCTTGGGCAAAACACACAAGTCAGGAGGCATTACAATTCCTGTCTTGAAATTGGCAACAAACTAGACCAGAGGACCAATGGAATAGACTAGCAGATGCAGAGGCCTCTATGAACACATTCAACCACTTGATCTTCAACAAAGGGGCCAAACACACTTACTGGAAGAAAGACAGCCTCTTTAACAAATTGTGCTGGAAAAATTGGCTCTCCTCATGTCACAAACTAAAACTTGACCTAGGTGTATCACCATGCACTAAGCTAAAGTCAATATGGATTAAAGATCTGAACATTAAAACAGAGACAGTCAATGTTCTGGAAGAGAAAGTAGGAGAAACTCTTGAAGACATAGGGGTAGGCAAAGTGTTCATGAACAAACATGTATTCACACGGGAAACATTTAAACTAATTAACAACTGGGATCATCTGTTATTGAGAAGTTCTTTCACGTCAAAAGAAATTACCAACAATGTGAAAAGACAACCCACAAATTTGGAAAAAATCCCAACTCATAAGCACTCAGATAAGGGTGTGCTCTCTAGAATTTATGAAGAACTAAAAAATATAAGGGCCCCTAAATTTAAAGACCCAATCCAGAAATGGGCATCCGAGATGAACATACACTTTTCAGAGGACAAAATTAAAGAAGCAAATAAATATATGAAAAAATGCTCCACATTACTACTCATCTGTGGAATGCAAATTAAAACAGCACTGAGATAACATCTCACCCCAGAAAGAATGGCTATCATGAGGAAATCAACCAACAACAAATGTTGGAGAGGTTGTGGGGAAAAGGGAACCCATCTCCACTGCTGGTGGGAATGTAGACTGGTGCAACCATTATGGAAATCAGTGTGGAGACTCCTTAAGAAACTACAACTGGAAATCCCATTCAAACTAGCTAAAACCCCTACTGGGAATTTTCCTGGAGAAACTGAAAACATCATATCATAGGGATATATGTGTACCTATGTTTATAGCAGCACAATTTGTGATCACCAAATCTTGGAAACAACCAAGATGCCCGTCACATGAGGAATGGTTGAAAAAGATGTGGTATTTTTATACAATGGAGTATTGCTCAGCTGTAAAGAATGATAAACTTAAAGTGTTCATATTTAGTGGATGCCATTTGAAGACATACTTATAAGCAACATAAACCAGACCCACATGTGCAAATATCATATAGTGTCCCTAGTATAACTCAAAAGAATTGCAAATAGAAATGTATAACACAATTAAAAGGAAAGTGAGAACTTGAGTATTGGACAGTGAGGAGAAGGCAAGGAGAAACGCTGAGAATCATGACAGACCAGATGGGTAAGACAATGATCCTGAGAAACATCATGAGATTTTTGAAACTAGGAATTAAGTGGTAGGATTCTTACTCCAACTAACTATATATGCTGATGATACCTGTGAACCAAATAACTGCACTGAATTTAACAAAAGGTAATAGAAGGGTCGCTGTCCAAATGCCTGACCTTCTGGTCCTCTAAATATGTACTTCTTGTGATGCTATACCAGCTATTACTATACTGCCATTTTTTAAAGGGTAGTAAATGAAAAAAGACAAAAAAATGTCACAAGACAGTCATTCTACAATGCTACTATGCTGTATATGGATGGAATTCTAAATATCTATGTAAACATATGTAAGTGTTCATCCCTATTTTTTTAAATTTTTCTTCTTCTCCATATTCTGTATGGACTTAGAGTTTAGTATTTCAATACTTGATGGAAAGTACATGTTCCATGTTATGCCTATAATGTCTGATACTTAGACTAATAGTGTGGGTAAACTGAACTGCATATTTTGCAGCATAATAATAATCTTCTCTTCTGGAGGGTTAACAACCTAAGTTTATAGATCAAAAATTGGAGAAAAGCAAAGGCTACAATGTCAACCAACATTTGGGCCCTAGCCTTTCAAGGTCAGTGAAGACTCAGGACATAGGAGAATTTGTATTGCAACATCATATAACTCAGTAGTGCCCCAAATTTTCTGATCAAAGAGATTATCGGGCCACAGAGGAATGTGATTGATGATGTATAGTGTGCCTAAGGAGAGTTGTATGGAGAGAAAACTTACTCTCAGGCTTTCATAGGGAGCAAATTAGTCAAACAATGGCCGTGACTCATCCACAAGAGATCTACAAAGTATGGTACAGGGCAGTTACAGGGTAAACCCTGAGGGTACCTGACTGACCTTATCTGATATAAAAGTTACATGTTTTGTTATATAGGTCTTGCTTCAATGCGGTCTTAATCATCCAGCAGAAAAGTATAAAAATGGTGGTATATAAATAAAGTCATATTAATATAATGAGAGGTGAATGGCTCAAGTCAACAACTTCTGTGCATAACCTGCTTCTATTGTGGACTGCTGATCTGTGTTGAATTTTTTTATTAAAAAAATATATAATTAGCCATCCATGTTTTGAAAATCTGTAACATATGTATCGTTGTAAGTTACCCTGTTTATATCATTTTTTCTCTTTGTTTTTGCTTCTATTTTTCACTCTTCAAGTTAAAATACAAATACATAAATTAATTTAAAAAGGATAATTATATAGCATTTGATCTCAGCATGGTATATTTGTCATTATTTTAGAGAAATTCACCTACATTTTGTCTAAACCATCCTCCTTGTCTTTTGCTGGTTTCATTTATAAATATTTTTATGTGTTAAGTGTTGTTGCTATTATGAATTTCTCCTTTAATAATAATAATAAATTAATTAATTAATTAATTTGGTACAGGGTCTCACTACACAGCTTGTGGCTGGCTCAGTGCACTTGGGGCAGGGCCCCACATGTGGTACCAGGGATCGAATCCAGGTCCTTGTGCCTGCCAGACAGATGCTTAGACTACTGAGCTGTCTCCCTGGCCCTTCGATAACATTTTAAGTTACTTGCTACTGGCATATAAAATAAAATACACTGATCTAGCCACTCATTTTGCTAAATTCTGCTACAGTTTCTAAATCTTGTTGTTCAGGGGTGTTTTGTGAATCAATTAAGTGCAAGAATTTATTTCTTCCTTTCCAATTCCTATAGCTTAAGTTTCTTTTTCTGTTATATCATTTGGACTAGGACCTTAGAAAAGACAAAACGAGCATCTTTTGTTTGCTTATAAATTCACCATACAGTTTTATTTTTCGTGTGAAGCCCAAGTTACCAATATAAGCGCATTCCTGTTAGCTAATGCACCTGATTGCAATTCTCAGTTCCATTATGAGCCAGGCTCACAGTTTGCGGCTAACAGACACATTTCCTCTTAGTTATAAGTTCATCATCTAGAAAGAGCATATTATTCATTCCACCTAGGGGGTAAGCTGAAACTTAGAGATGGGTGTATTTGTGAAATTCTAATCAGTGAAAATGTCATTAAAGTTGTTCTAAAACTTTTAAAATCTATTTTCAGGCTTAGAATAATCTGAAAGGTAGTGTTTTAAGTATTATAATGTGCAGATGAAAAAAACTAGGCCATAGGTAGACCTACCAATTTGTCTAAGATCACAGAACGAGTGGGAGACAGAGCTATAAAACTGTTCACCTCGATGGTTGGCCCACTGATCATCCCCTCAAGTGCGAGGAAGGAAAACACTGCATGGCCTAAATGTATCCAAACAGAACCTATCCTCAGCCCTTTCAACATAATTGTCAGAGCCTGCTACTACCCGTTCTGTCAACAGCACTCTCAGGACAGCTGTGAATGATGAGATGCACAGGTAATTCAAAGGTATGTAACAAGTACACCAAACCCCTCTAGCTATGGGAATACTGTGGGAACCCAAAGCCAGAATTACTAAGTTTCTCTTTACTCAAACTCTCATTTTTTCTAACTGGCTGAGGGGATTTCCAGCCTACAGAAATTGCTCCAATCTTTCTGCTCACTCTTTTCATGAAGTTTCTTCTAAATACATTAGTTTCTCAGAAAGGATTTTTTTTCTGGGTCGGTATTCACAAGCCTGTCCAGTCAAACTTTTGAGGTTTTTTTTTTTGTTGTTGTTATTGTTTGTTCTTTGGCTTTATGCCATAATCAGATTAATGGTAGATGAAACTGAAACTAGAACATTTCCTTAGTTCTCATTTTCTTTCAAAACTAGATTTGGATCAGTGAAATCTAGGAAAGTGAACAGTTCAACAGCCTTACAAAGACTGAATAAAACTTAAAGTTATTTAGATTTTTATTCAAATAAACCAGGTAGGGTTGGCTATGGGTAAAACAAATTATAGTGGAAACAGATAGATAGATAGATAGATAGATAGATAGATAGATAGATAGATAGATCTTTAATATTGTCCCTGATTTTCCACATTGATCATATTTATGAAGTTTTTCCCCTTAGCAGGCCTCCCCATCCAAAACAAGAGGATTGTTTGGTTTGATTTTATTCTCAATATACTGATTACTAATTTACTTTCTAGGTTTTCTGATGCTGTTAACTTAGTTCCCTAAACAAAGTAAGAGATAATCATAAGAACAAGTCCAATTTTCTCTCATTTTTCTAAAACCACCCATAGCCTTATATGTAATATGCACCAAGAGCTCTATATCTATACCCTTGTTCATTTGATGCATAACTAAAATTCTGACAAGAATTAATAAATACTCTGTATTTATGCCAAAATCCCTGAAATGAAGATTCTGACCTACAGTTATCTGTAATATCTTTAATAACTTCTATGGAAATTATAATTTTAAGTAAAACTTGATTCATAAGGCCAGGGAAAATAATATCCATGGGTAGTGTCAAAATCTGATGAGCCAATGTAAATTCTTTTTGAAGAAATACAACTCTTACTTATACTATAACCTTTTTACTTTTTGTTTTTTGAAATAAGATCTCATATTGTTCTAGCTGAAATTATTCCATTCATATGAAATTCTAGAATAGGCAAAACCAATCCAAGGTGGAAAAAAAATTGGAAGACTGGCTGGGTCAGAGGTAAAGTGGTATGAAAAGAATTCAATTAACACAAAATCTCTATAACAAGTAAATTCATAGAGAGACTATGTTGCAGGCTGTGAAGGGCAGGAAGGCTGAGTGTGAGACTACCTCCTGACAACAAGGAATATGGTGCTTCTTTATGTGGTAATGAAAATGTTCTCAACTTGATTTGGTAATGGTTATACAATGCTTTTAAACTATTAAAAATCACTGAATTTTATATGTCAATTTGTTTTGTAGTATATAAATTGTCTCTTCACAAAGTCATTTTAAAAAGAAACAAGGAAATTAAAATAATGTACTAGGTAATATGTATTTTGTACAAAAGAAGGTAGCAATGGAACAAAGAAGCAAGACACAGAAAACAATAGTAAAATAGCAAATACTAAGACCTACTGTATCATTAATTACATTAAGTGTAATGTATTAAACATTGCAATTAAAAGATAGGTAGAATGGATTTTTTAAAAACATACTATTGAACTATACACTATGTATGAAATATAGTGTTGCAGGCAGCTGAGTTAGAGAAAAAAAATATTTATTTTTTTTTTGGCAGAACCAGGGATTGAACTCAGGCCATTGTGCTTGCCAGGCAAGCACTTATTCTACTGAGCTATCTCCCCAGTACCTAGAGAAAATATTATAGGGAGTCAGACAGGGTAGGCCCTCAAGGAGACAGTATAGAAGACAAGATGGTTTTGCAACTTTGGGAGAGACAGACACTCCCATTGTGGGCCAGACCTCTAGACAAAAGATCAAACAAATGCATACCTTCTAAAGATAGATATGAAAGACTGATGCTGTAAATAGGTTTCTCACTTTGAAGATTCCTGAAAGAGTCATTTTTCCCTATAGGAAAAGTCCCTGTTCTGTATTCATGCCCCCTTGGATTTAATCAATTTTATTTGAGCAATTGTGCTTGTAGTCTTATTGGTTGACCTTAATTTTGTCTCACCTCATGCCCACCTATTGAGTTCTCATGTATTCCACCTTAGACCCACATGTTTTTTTAGGCCCAGCTTATCATATGGTTTTGTTCTATAAAAATTCCTACTGAAGGCAATTTCCCAAGCAAACCACTCAGGCCCTCATTCTGTTCTCTTAGACAGGAGCTTTCTTTCCCCTAATAAATATATTCTGCTCTTAACCTCATTGTTCCTAGAGTTCATTCTTCAGTTTTAGAAAACACAAACTCAGCCCAGGTATCTACTAGGTTGGAAATTTCATTCCCCTATATCGATACTTTATAGATTCAAAGAGATTGAAGGTAAAAGAACATCTTGCTAACAGGAAACAAAAGAAAGCCAGACTGGCTACACTCACACAATAAATTTTAAAACTAAAATTATTAAGGACAAAGACATTTTATAATACATCCACAAGGAATAGCAGTTAAAAAAGTATAAAAAGGAGGAAGACATCTATGTTTATTCAAAGAAAAAACATGATAGTAAGACTTGGGAGTTGTCTAGCTACATAAGTAACAAATTGTTGCATAATATATAAAATTTGAAAAAAAGTTTGAGATGATTTTTGATTTGTAATAAAATTCACATAGCATAAATTAATGTATTTAACAAGATCAAAATATAAATTTTAGAATGCAGTAAGAAACATGTCTTTTCCTCCAGTTACAAAAAGTCTAGGATATACATATAATGCTTAATGTAATCAAATACAGAATCCAAGTCAATCTGGTCTGTTTTAGGGGAGAAAACCACTTCTTTTCTTATTTTATGGAAAAAAGGTAAAACAAAATTTTGTAACAAAATAATAGGAGAAAAACAATAGTTAATACATTGCATATTGTTATTGTTCAAGTAGTTGCTCAGAATACAAGACATGGGCATAAAAATTTCTCCAATCACTATTAGCACAAACCTAATAGGACAAGTGACTTACACTTTTTCCCCTTTTCTGTTCATTCTTTCCCCTTTCATCTGTACTAGTTCTTTGAGAAAACCACTTCTTAAAAATATGATATCTAAGATTATGGAGCCACAGAGGAAAGATGATCAATAGTGTGCCTGGGGAGAATCACATGGAGAGAAAACTTTCAGGCTCTCACACAGAGCAAAATGGTCAAGCATTGGCTGTGACTCATCCACATGGATGACACAGACAAAGGATCTACAGAATAAGGTACAGGATTACAAGATAAACCCTGAGGGAACCTCACTGACCTCATCAGAAACAAAAGCTACATTTTTTGGTATATAGGTCTTGCTCTATCTTGGTCTTAACCATCCAGCAGAAAAGTATAAAAACGAGGTATATAACGCTGAGGCATAATAATAAGCTGAGTTGTAAATGACTGCAATCAACAACTTCTTCAGATAACTCACTATTACTGTGGAATGCTGGACTGTGTTGGATTGTGTCACCGAGATCAGGCACCTAAATTGGTTTAATGACAATGGAGTGCCCATCTTTGACAGGTCTAGACAAAAAAAGGGGGATACAAAGGAAGAACCATGATGTGTGTGTATAAACTACAGTACAGTTAGGATAAATATGCTGTGCTTCTGCATAATTCTATGAGAGGCAAGATCTGCACTAATAGTGGTTGGACAAGATATTATGTTGGCTTCTAGTACTATGGACAGACACTAGGAAGATAACAAGGTAGAAAGTGTTAATTATTGAATCTGTGATACAATCCAGGTATAAAAATAAGTATACAGCTACACTGTCTTAATTCACTGATTAGAGACATCTGCTATAATAATGTATATAAGTATAATATCATATATGCACCCTGTACAATACCAAAAAATTACAAAAAGTTTGCAATGTATTAATTTATTGAATCTGTCCTGTTAATTTGTCTTGAAACTGTCTTATTGCTATTTGTTCTTCAATTGAAAAATACGATATGTGAATAACTACCTCTATGTAATTATTTACTGGGTAACACACACACCTACACATACACATGCATGTGTGCACACATATATACATCATTTTTTTTCTATTTTTTAAAATTTACTTTGGTGGTGGTACTTCAGTTTGAACTAGGAGTCTTTTATGATAAAGTACATCCCTACTCCTTCATAAAAAGTTACTTTGAGATAAAGTTTCTCTAGATCACTAAATTACACAAACTGAGTTTGAGCCTGTAATTCTTCCAGAGTGCTGGGATTATAGTAACCCACTGTCAGTTTTCATTTCAGCATAAAATTCAGCATAATGGGCCGGGAAGATGGCTCAGTGGAACAAGTGCTTCCCTGGCAAGCGCAAGGGCCTGAGTCCAATTCCCATTTCTATGAAAAAAAATAATTAATTAAAAGAAAATTCAGCATAAGACAAATCCATTTGATACTTTTTCTAGGTGTTTAGTTCCTTTTTTTAAAAAAAGTTATACATCTTTATGTGATACATTATGGCAAGCCAGTGTGTGTGCACACTGTTTATTAGTCAAATCAGGATAGCAAGCACTTTCATCTCTGCAGTTATTAGTCACTTTTGTATGTTGGGAATTTGCACTCTTTTGAAGTCATCTGGAAATATATCATGTACCATCTCATCCAGTAGGTACTCTATTATGCTAAATAGAAGAATGAAGAATAATTTCTTCGCTTTGTGTCTAGTACCCCTACTGAAATCTGTCTGCTACCATCTTACCCTTCCCAGTATCTACTGACCAACACTCCTTTCCATGCTTCTTCAACGCTGGCTTATCAATTTCCACAAATGAGTGAAAATATGTGATACTGTCTGTATCTGGCTTGGTTGACTTAGTACAGTGATCTTCAGTGCCATTCAGGGTGCTGCAAATGACAAACTATCATTATTTTAAATTTTTCTAAATTTGAAATATCAGTACCCTCACTGTCATATTGCAGGGTTATGCCTGCATTTTGAACAGTATCTCATTTTGGAATCCTTGGTGCCATTCACTTACAAAGAACACAACCAATGATTGCACAGTACTACATCTCTGTATTAAACTTCAACTGTAAGGTCCAATATTTGTTCCACCACAACAGTACTTCCTACTGTTGCCATATACTATAATAATCATCCAGGTACTACTAAGTACTTGGGTCCTAAATATACTTGAGTCCTAAGAAATTAGGTTTTGTCTCAATTTATCACCAGGTTGTAACTGCACTGATGTCAGTTAACTTTGTCACTGTCTCAACCACTGATACATTTTTTTCCTTTGCTTTGTATCAGACTATCTTCCAGAACTAAACTCCATATTAAATCAATCTGTTTTCCCCCTGTCTCAAGTTGTTCTGCCAAGGTCTGTCTTTACTCTTTTTAATTGTGTAACTCCTTTTATTTACTCAAAAAATGCCCTTTATTTTTCCACAATAATCCTTTTATAGCTATGACTCCTTTTCTCACATTACTGTGGATGTCATCTTATGCTGCTTTCATTTAGGGATTCACTTGAAGACATGAAACCTGTTTAATGCATCAAAAGTTAGATATCCAAATAAGTAGTATTATCTCTCACAAGAGTTATATCAGAGGGTGTTCATTTATTCTAAACATTTTATGAATGACAAAGCATGTGGAGAAGTCTTTGAAATTTGACAGTTCCATATATTTGACCCTATCTACCAAGACCAATTTTATTACTTTGTAGAATTGACCAAAGGACATTGCCTGGCTAAAGTAGCTGACAATTGAATAAAATTTGCTGTTACCAAAAGCTAAACTTACCTATAAAATATGAAACATTGCCCTAACTGATAATACTAAAAATATTTTAAAGCCAGGTATGGTGGTGTATACCTGTAATCCTAGGACTGGTAAGAAGTTTGAGGCCAGCCTCAGGTACACAATAAATTCAAAAGTAGTCTCAAAACATATATATTTAAAGGAAAAAAAAACTTCTGAAAGCAATTATAAAAGCTCAAAAAAACAAATACCGAGAAAGCGCTTTGTAACTCTAATCAATGAATGACAAGCTTTGTGCAACCTAATACAACCATCAAACCTCATAGATCTATAAAACGAAAATAACTTTTTCATAGGGTTACTGTGGGGAGAAGATATTTGTACTCATGCCTTACTGCTGCCAAGTAAGATGAACAAAAAACTACTTTAAAATAGGACTCTGATAGAAGATTAACTTGGTGTTTTATAGGAGATGAAAGATAAGAAAATTCCATGTATGCATACAACAAATTTCTGATTTTCAAGAAACTATTCACGTTTTGGAAAGTGAAACCTAACTCACTTGGAAGTCACAGTAACTACAAATAGTGCATTTGATTTTGCAACATGGGAATTCCCCAAAGAATAGCCAATAGTTTTGCTGAGTTGAGTCAGTCAGCAGTCACGTTATCACGGAGAGAAAGTACTTTTGCATATAAATGCTGGATGCTAGTCCATGTTTTCTAAGACATTAACTGTTGAGACCAATTGTGAGTCTCCTGTAGAGGAACCTCTAGCCTCAGCATCATGAACTCCAACACCATTTTTACTTTCTGCCTCATCTTCCTGACTCTGAGTGGAACTCAAGGTAAGGAGCATCAAGGAATATTTAATTCAGAAAAGGAGAAATCAGGACTGGATATAAGTTTAATTATGACCAGAGATTCCTTCTGCTGGTACAAGTGAAGTCAGAAAAACAAGTAGCATAAAAGAAAGGGGGAAAGATGAGGGAAGAAAGAAGGAGAGAGAGAGAGAGAGAGAGAGAGAGAGAAAACAACAGAAAAATATGAAGGTGTAAAAGAGGCAGATAATTTCTTAACTAAGTAAGCTTGACTGATCACAAGTTTCAATTCCCTTTTTGTACATAATCAACTATTTAATCATTCAGACCTGTGTTATAATGGGATATATTTGCCCTCAGATTGAATATTTGACAATATGGGGTTACAGGGGCTATTAAATGCTATACCTAAAATGAGATACTATGTTAACTTTCCCTATTTATTTTCCTATTAGGAATACCTCTTTCCAGAACAATACGCTGCACCTGTATCGATATTAGTACTCAACCTGTTAAGCTAAGGTCCTTTCAGAAACTTGAAATTATTCCTGCAAGTCAATCTTGTCCACGTGTTGAGATCATGTGAGTAAAATCTCATCTAATGATCACTTCCCTGGTTATAATGATATATTAAATATGTGATAATAATCATTAAAGATCAGTTGAAGTGTTTGTGATGACATAAAAACTAATGTATAGCAAAATAAAATATATAAAATAAAACTTAAAATTCTCACTTTAGAACTATGTATTCTACCAGTTTTGTTGGTAGAATATTTAAAACCCTGTTTTAAATATTTTTACTTCAATTTACTTCCTTAGTGCAACATTGAAAAAGACTGGGGAGAAGAGATGCTTGAATCCAAAATCTAAGGCCATTGAGAATTTACTGAAAGCAACCAGAAAAGATAGGTGAGTTTGCTGCTGTTTGCAGAGGAGCTGTTCAGAAAATGACAATCTCAGAAAGTCAGAAATATTGCATGGGCTTTGCTGTAAGATTGTTGGCTTAAAAGTTGCCACCATGTCCTTTTCTACTTCTTTATATATGTATACACTGAAGTGTCATTTTACATGGTATCTAAAGTTACCCTGATTACTTATCTAGAAGTCAACCATATGATATGATCGTATTATGATTGCATACTAATATTAGATCCCTTTAACCTTGAAGTAAGCTATGACTATCCAAGGAAAATTGCCAAATTTCTCCTAAGCCCTTTATATCCTAAATACAAGGAGCCCTACAATTTACAATAATTTCTTGTTAGCAGCAAGAAGCTTATCAAACCCTTTACCTGAAACTCTTTGGGCTACAAACTCAGGATGTTAAGCAGAATCCAAACTGCAGCTAGAGTCTGAGTATCAAGCTTCTATATGCCTCTTGTCTTCTTACAGGTCTAAAAGATCATCTTAAAACCAGAAAGAAGCAGCACTGCCATGCTGATAATGATGAACCACAGAGAGGCTGCCTCTTTCTGCCTCCCAACAGAGTACAACCCTGACAGTGATAGCTCCTGATTTGTAGTTCTTCCGAACGTGACCAACCAGTTGTCAAATCAGCTGCTAGTACTCCTGTGAGGATGTGGATGGATCATCATCCTAAGCTAGTAATAGCTCTAGTAATGGTGTTACCAGTTCTATTACTAATAGTAATAGCTCTAATAATAGATATTATCTCTGCCCTGGCACTCAGCTATTTCAAGGTGCTATATATCTTCTTAGCAAATGGGCCAAAACCTAGCACTGCTGCTGACTCTTTCCTCCTCTTTCCTATTTTCTAAGTGCTCTGAAGGAATCTTTTACTTCACAATTTATCGTACTTCTTTGACTCTCAAGTAACTAAAAGGTATACAGTCAATGGACATTTGTTCTTCTAAGAACAATCTGTATTCTACTGCCACCCTCCCAAGGACCCGTATTCTTCATACAATGGATTCCAAATACCTACAGGAAGCTATATATGTCTGAAATGTTTTTAAAACACTATTTAATGAAAGAGTGTACAAAATGGAATTTTCAATGTTACTTATATTATTTTTAGTGTATATAGACCAAGTTGTGTAATTAAGAATGATGTGTAATTTGAGAAAATTTTAAATCTAGATATATGTTTTGCATGCACTGAATGGTCTTAAAGTAAAAATGATGTGTTGTACTGGAAATATTAGAAATGGTTGCAAACTATTGAGAGACAAAATGATAATAAAATAATTATAACTAAGATAAAGTGTTATGTGGGTCACTTGACATCTTAGTTCATAAGAAGCTTAGATTGGACAATCCTTGCCCTACAGAAATTGACATAGGCACCAATAGTGAACCACGGTTTCAGTTTAGTCCCCTGAAAGGCCTATCACATAAGGTTTTGATATGACTGATGTGGTGTAAGATAACTTCATCTGAGCTTCAAACTCCTGTGGGAAATTTTTTGTTATCTATTTCCACCTGAATATTTTGTAGCAGTGATAGTGAACCTTTCAGAGCTTTCAAAGATAAGAAATAGCCCGCTGAAGCTCACATGCCATTATGTTTGCCATCATTATTCTACAGGAATGTCAAACTTCAAAGTATCTGAAAGTAATTCCCTTCTCTCCTACATTTCTTTCTTCCCCCTATTCTATGTTGTAATTTAATTCAGTCAGCATACAATCTGTTCCCCAAACCAGAAACCTACAAGTAATTCTATACTACCTCTCTCATCTCATTTAGTTGACAAATTACTAGTATTTGGAATATATAAAGAATTTCCATGGCAAAATAAAACAAAACAAACAAAATAACAACTAGTTGAAAAACATAAAACAGGGCTGGGAGATAGCTTGGTGGTCTAAATGCCTGCTTAGCAAGTGCAAGGTCCTGAGTTCGATCTCTGGTATTGCATGCTATGCTGGCCTCAGAACCACAGGTGTACCATGCCAGCCTGAAACTGGGTGTGGTGTCACATACCTGTAATCCCAGCCCTGTGAAGGCTGAGGCAGGAAGATCACTATGAGTCCGAGATGCAAATGGAGACCCTGCACCAAATTAAAAACAAAACAAACAACAACAAAATGGAACAGAAATGTGTAAAAAGTTTACAGAAGTTTACAGAAGAAAGACACAAACTCCTAACATGAAAAGATGAACCTCATTTGTAATAAAGGAAATGCATATTCATATAATTAAAGGGTACATTTAACACCAACACACTGGCAGCAGATTTTGACTTGGGTAATACCAACCATCAGCAATGATGCTGAGCAAGGAGGTTGTCCTTTATGCTGGTGAAAGAAAAATAGTTATAGCTATTTTCAAAAATGGTTTGACTTTATCTTAGAAACACACACATTCCTTATGTCCCAGTAATTCTATTGCTATGTATATACCATAGATAAATTCCTTTATATGTGGCATATGACATGCATAAGAACATACTGGTGGCATTTTTTTCAGCATTGTTTATAGTTAACAAAAATCTGAAGGAATCCAAACGTCCATAAGAGAATAATTAGAGCATATTTATTCAAAAAATATACAACAGTGAAAATACATGAAGAAATACAAATTAGGATAGATGAACCTCAAAATGAATCTGGCACAAAAGAAGCACTTCACAGGAGAGTACATGCAGCATAGTTCCGTTTCTGTAAAATTTTAAGCTAAGCAAGTCGAACATTTTACTTAGGAGTAAAGATATAGAGAAAACAAAACAAAACAACAACAAAAAGAAATCCAAACAATACTGCTACTGAGAATAAACAGACTAGCAATGTGACATTTCAAAAATGTATACACTAGGGCCAGCCAAATAGCCCAGCAGATTAAAGTGCCTGTAAACAGGAGGCTCACTAGAAGTCCCATCTATGGGACTGGGACATAGCTCAGTGGAATAAGCGCTTCCTTGGCAAGTGCAAGGGCCTGAATTCAATCCCCAGTTCAGCCAAAAAAAAAAAAAAAGTCCCATCTATGCAGTGAGACCTTGCCCCACAAAAAATAGTAAAATTATATATGTATATATACATATATAACATACATACATGTTATATATATGTAACACAAGAAAATGATTATAAAAATATGATTTGATAGGTACTGTTTAATGACAAATGTTGGATGTACATAGAACCATATGTATGCACATATGTATAAATCTCTATATGTCATTCCCTTGGTTAAAAATCTCTGGATGCCTCCTAATGTAGAAATTTACAAAGCCCTTCATCCTTCTGACTCCTCACTTCCCACCATTCCTTCAATATCATTCAACTAAATACAGGACTATACTTTCTATTCTCTATAGTAACTAGACCTTTACTCTGTGTAGCATTAATCTACATTCAAAGTACAGGTTTCTACGCTTTGTAATCACTAACACCCACTGTAACTTTGCCACAGTATTCATGCTTTCTGAAACTGAGCATACATTTCCATGCCTTCTGTGCAGAATATATTTCAAATTTCAATTAATATTCCCTTTCAGATCTTATTCAAACAGCTGTGTTGAAACTCAGCTATAATCATATACCAGGGTTGTGGACTTCTCTGCACTTCCATTTTGTACAATTTTTTAAAATAATATTTTCTACTGCAGTAATTAATTTAGATGTTGCTTCCCTGAACTAAACTGTGAGCTCTTTGAGGGCATATATTTTTTTTTTACAGAACTGGGGATTGAATTCAGGCTCTTGTACTTGACAGGCAAACACTTATTCTACTGAGCCATCTCTCTGGCCCATGAGGGTATAAATTATTGATCATATTTGTGTCTTTAGGGTCCAGAGTTGTAGTATGAAAAGTTTAATGAATGGCAAATATGTTTCAAGAAAGTTAGAGCTAAACAATTTTACAGAAAATCACTTAAATACAGCTATTTTATTTTTATTTTTATTTTTTTAATTTTTATTTTATTGAAGTACAAATATCAATGAGACAGTTTTAAGATACCTTGACAAGATGGATTTGATAAATTAATACACTGCAAACTGTTTTCATAATGTTTTGGTATCATAGAAGGTGCATACATGATATTATACTTACAGACATTATTATACCATCTGCCTCTTATCAGTAAGTAAAGAGACTGTAGCTGTTTATGTATCTTATTTTCTATACCTGAATTACATCAAAGATTCAATAATTAATAGTTTCTACCTTGTTATTTTCCTAGTGGTTATTTTAAAAATAAAATTTTCTTTTCTCTGTTCAGAATCATTTTTCTTCAGCTTAGGCCAGAGTTAACAACTATAATCACATCATCAGATGTAAACTAATTTGCCAAAAATCAGAACAAAAATGGTGTGCTACTGACAACTTTTACTAAGCTGTTCTGAAAATGAAGTCTGGACATTCTCGCGCAAGACACTTTGTTCACAAATATAACTCAGTGCTCAAACTTTATATTAGAAATATAAACCAAGAGGCCAGAGCAATGAAGGAAAAATTTGTTCTTAGTGACCTGAGATGCACATAGGATATGAAATCCCACAAAACTATGTTTTACTTGAGTTACTTTATCATATGTAACATTTTGAATGGAAAGCATGAATTCCCAAACGAGGAGAAATGACAAGGAATCCAAATCTAAATGAGGGCTTCAGAGACTTTCAAGAAGTACGACTTTTTGAAGTCAGCATCCTGTAATAGCAGCAATTGCTGTCAAGAAGAGGGGAAGTTCATACCATGAGAAATTAAAACAGGCCTGGAGGTTTCAATATGAGAGAAACTTCCCCTCTCACAAATTAAAGGAAGCCTGTCATCACTGCAACAGGATCAGTCACAGTGTATGCCTAATTAAAGAGAGCACACTTATTCCATAACCAAAAGATGTTAGGGGAGGTTGGACAGCACATGTGAAAACTGAAAATAGGCTCTTAGACTATTAGTTACATCAGTATTTAGTTCCTCAGAGACACAGAACTGGAATTTTTCCAGGTCAAAGAGGTTAAAACTCTTCTCCACAGGGGAATTAGTAACTGTCTGTTGATGTTAACCGTCCTGACAATTCTTGGCTGCTTTCCCGGGACAGCCTTAGATGGCCAGGTTTCTGTTTCTCCTAAAAGCCCTGTATTGCCATAAATGCACTCTCAGTGGGATATTTTTTCTCCTTAGGACCTAGCAGAAGCGGTCTGTCCTTACTGCGGGAACCACCTGTCTCCACAGGCCTCCATTCCCAGGCCAAGGCAGGCCATGAGCTCAGAGGCCAAGTCCGCTGTAGCTGCCCGCTTCCTGTGAGAATGTGTTCCCGCTCCTGACCCCCACGGCCGCCCGCCTTCCTGCCTCACCAAGCTCTGCCCCGGGCACCTACTCTGTGTCCTTGCGGCCTTGTGCCCCGTCTCTCGCTCCCCCACGCCTGGTCAGGAGACTGCGGTATGGACAGTTGGGGACACAAGAGGAGCCCCTGGGCCCAAATGGTACCTCTTCCTCTTGCGATGCGTCTCCACCTGTCCGGGTGGAGCGTGCTTAGCAGCACTCTCAGCTGCGATACCGCAAAGAGAGCAAGCGTTGGGCACTTGACGGTGAGCGCAGCGCTGAGAAGGTTCTGGAACCTTCTTGGCTGCGCATGCGTATGTGCAATGAGCACGCTGCCCTGGAAGCAGTCGCGTCTGTGCTCTGAGGCCTTCGAGGAGCTGGAGCACAGAGTCCTAGTCGCTGTTGTGTGTTTTTACTGATCGGTTCTGGTGCCAGCCTTCTAGTACCTTCCTCCAGAACTGGTGCTTTGCACATGATATTCCATGGGCCTGCCTTCTCCAGAGGTATGGTACTAATCAGAACACTGAAGGTAAAAATGTCACCACAGTTTTCTATTCAAAGATTTTATAGTATTCTATTTAGTTTTTTTGTTTGTTTTGGCGGAACCAGGTATCGAACTCAGGCCCTTGTGCTTGCCAGGGAAGCGCTTGTTCCACTGAGCCATCTCCCTGGCCTAATATTCTATTTAAGCATTAATATTCCACATAGAAACCAGAGAACAAGTGTTCATCACATTAGGTTTACCTGCATATATGATTCCAACTCCTGGGGAGGGGGAGGCAAGAAGACAGTTTATTGGTAGGCAAGAGTCATTTGGGTCAGCCCTCTTAAAGGTAGATAGAGCGAAGAGGTGTTAAGAAAGGGTTCTCACCCATAATCCTTATAGTAACCCTCACAAAGAACACTGCCAGAATCTTCTCTTTCTCTCTCTCTTTTTTTTTTGTCTTTTCGAGACAGGGTCTCACAGTTCAGTTCAGGCTGGCCTTGAGCTCATTTTGTATCCCAGGCTAGTTTCAACTTCACAAAAAGCCTCTTGCATCAGCCTCCCAGTTGCTTGGGTTACAGGTATGCACTGCAATGCCAGACTCATGTTTGCCTTAAGTCAATGTAAGTGTAGTTTAACAGACCTGCAATAAAAATTCAGATCTTAAAATACTCACAAATAAAAGGATTAGCCACAATCTAAGTAAAAAGGGCTCCTGGTTGCTATTATCCTACCACTTATTCTTTCACTTAAGTCTACTCAACTGTGTTGTCAAATTTGAGTCTTTCAGATTTCAGAAAATTCATCTTTAACCCTTTCAGTGAGCCAACTCAATGGTTTCATATTCAAATTTCATACAAGGCTCACAGGCTCTGTTAAATTGACAAGCTTAAGTGTCCCTAACAGTATCCTCATGCAGCTCAGAGCAGTTATGGAAGTAATCACTTTCCCTTGTCAATGATTTACTTTTACTGATTTGACAGGAAGATATGTAATCATAATCCATTGGCAGCAAAACTCTCTCATTACACCAATGCTGCCCAATGCATACTAAGCAGTCCTAAGGTAATACACCGACCAAAGCCAGCATAAATCAAAAGTAGATTTTTCTCCTAGTAAGTAGTCTTCCGTGAGGCCAAAGCAACTCACCTTGCCATTTTACAACTTTGTTATAAAACTGTAGATAAAATGCTAGTGCTGGAAGATCAACAAAGAATAAGAAGCCCTGGGAAAAACACATCTCTGAGGTGAGTACATTTGCTAACAGAAATTACCAAATTTCCCTCAACCTTAATCCTTTATATTAAAAACAAAACAAAACAAAATACAGCCTTTTATCCTGATGGCATAATTCCTCTCTTAGAAATTCACCTACTCTTCACAGTGTACTGTGATCTCAATAAGCTTGTTTTTCTGTATTCTTGAGTGTTGGTAAATTCTTTTGGCACCTCCATCACCAGTCCTCCATACACCATCTCTCACAGCAATGTGGTATAAAATGCTGATATCTGTTCTAACCTTATTCTATAGCTTCTGTTCTCTAAGGGGGGTTATTGCTCCAAGGAGACAAACATTTGTACTTAAAAGGCTAAAAATATCTTGCATACTAAGAGTACTACTAAAGTTCAAGTACTACTAAAGTATTACTAAAGAGGCCTACTAAAATTCAACTCTACTCAACAAGCTATGTTAGTATTCAATCTCTCTCTTTAAGGAGAAATTTAATTTAGATTTTAGTTAATTTAAGTGTGTTTTCTTTAAGGAAGGGAAGTATATAATGGAAAAAAAATGTCTAGAAACATTGTTTAGGTGATTTTTATTTTATTCCAGAAATATTTTTACTAAATTTCTTAGGGCCAGCCAAATAGCTCAGTGGATTAAAGCGCCTGCAAGCAGGTGCAGGGCCCAGGGGGTTCGATCCCTGGGCCTGCCATGTGCAGGCTACACCTCCGGGGTGTGTTGAGACAGTAATTGAGACTGGCCATGGTGGTGCATGCCTGTAATCTCAGCTCTTGGGAGGCTGTAAACAGGAGAATCACTGAGTCCAATCTAGTAGTGAGCCCCTGAACACCCTGTAGACCCTTCCCTAAAATGAAAAAATAAATAAATAAAAATTTCTCATATGCTTCAAGTTGCAGTGTGTTGCCTGTATAACAGAAGACTCTCCAGAGTTAGATAAAATTCAAGAATTAAACAATCAGTCTAGGAATTAGAAGGTGAAAGATGGGTGGAGGAGAGGGGAAAAAATTATATAGTAGGTGTTTATTATATCTTTTTTTAATTTATTTTTTGGCAGAACTGGGGATTGAACTCAGGCCCTTGTGCTTGCCAGGGAAGTGCTTATTCTACTGAGCCATCTCCCCAGCCCTTGTGTTTATTTTTTCAATGGTGTTTCCTTAGGGTAATCTTTAAAAGAAGAATTCAGAAGGTACTTTATTGAAATCCCATTTTTAGAAGTCTCTACAGTAAGTGAAAAATAAAAATGAAGACCTATGTATATTGTAGTATATATATTCAGTATATAGAATGATAAAAGCTTTATGATATTCTTTATTCCAATATATTCAATAATTATGTCAAGCTGCTGGTGGATAATTGACTCAGACCAAAGAATATTTCCAATACTTATTTTTCTAATGTCATTTAGCTCTTGGTCAGACCATTGTAATGAATATTTCTATTACCTTCAAATGTTATCCCTGTCCAGCCTTAAGATATTAACTGTAGTACTGAGGCTTTTGAAGTTTATTTACTTTATTTGTTCAAATTATTTTTTTTCTCAAATCCTGTTTTGATAAGGGTCATTTTTCTTTTGGGTCTTTTACCCTGATTTCCCTCCCACTCTTTTGCTGTTCCCAAGAATAATATTCTCTGAGGGAAATTAGGCATGATTTCTAAGTGTTGTGTTACTTACCTCATCTCTAACTTGTGCTGCTGGAAGCATTCTAAATAGCCAGAGCAGATGTCATATCTACCTTAAATATTTTAAATTACTTGCTATTGAATTTTTACTTTTATTTATTGAAAATGTAAGCTTTTTACTCACTAGAAAAATGAGCATAAATACACAATGTTTCATCTTTATAGCTATGCCATGAATGTTTGGAATAAGAAAGTTGGAACAATCATGTTTTATGAAAAATATACTGAATTTCATGCCACGATGGTGGCTTCCATGATAGAGGTTTAGGTGAAACTGTGATAGCCACAGGATTCTTCATTTTCTTGGTGCTTCAAAAGAACAAATTATTTATTGGGTGAGAATGTGACATGGGTTTATGCATTTATTTTTAATAAAGTTTTATTTTTTCCAAATGTACACCTGGTTGAACCTATTCATCATGCATCTGCACAGCCGCAGGGGCATCTCCACCCTTGGTATTTCTAGTATAAATAACTTGGGCTCTGTGCTTTGAGACCAGCTTGATAAGCTCTTTACTGAGGAGCTTCTGAAGGGCTTCTCTGGCCAGTGACCCACAAGTTTTCAGTCTCTCAGAGACCATAGTAGGCATTATAAGTTCATAGTTGGAAACTTCTTACAGTTTGCCATAAATAGTTTTATCAAACAGAACCAGGTGTTGAGCTTGTCCCAAATTTTGCCTCTGTACCACTTCTTTTTGGCCTTGCCCCAGATTTGTTCACTGGGTCTTTTGTTTCTCTTGCCTGACTTTCTGGCATCTTCTTGTTGTCTTTGGGTGGCATCGTGGAGCCCAGAGAGGAGTGGCTACCACTACAGGCTCATCAAGATGTCAGACAAAAAAAAAAAAAAGCTGCTACGTGGATTTAAAATATGTTTTTGCTAAAAAGCACTGACTTCATTTGGGCTTGCAGATGTGCAATGGGTAACTAAAAGTAGACTAAAACATTATCTCTGCCTTCATTTTATTTACCTTCTTTTATATCTTTCATTTTGTCTGGCTTTAAACTTTGGAACAGAGTTCTGTCAGCTCAGCACCTAGGCATGCTAATTACTTAAGGAGCTTCAGCCTAACAACTTTATTAGCCCTCAATTTCCCTAACATATTTCATTTCCTCTTCAAGACTGAGGATACCAAGATAAGAGTAACTGAAAGTGTTCTCAAGATGTGCAGCGATGTTCAGCTGCCTCCTTTTACAACATCTTGTTCTGGAACACAGAGTGGCACCTAGAAGTCTCCAGCCCCTGACCCAAGCCTGCTTTTACCATGGGTTCCAGAACCAAGAGAGCCTGTGTGTACAAATTACCTCATGATGAGATCAGCCACTGTGGGAGATCACTGTGAAACAAAGCCCTTGCTGCAATATGCTCCTGACTTCTCCATCTTATTCACTGAGAATATAGAGCTATCTATATTGAAGTAGATGTTCCCTTAATTGGATAAAAGAATGTCATTGAGTCTGGCCAAGGCAACAGAAAACTGGCAATATGCAAGCAAGAATAGCTTCCATGTTGATGATTGGAATCTGGGGTCAAGCAGGACCCTGTGGATAGCATGTCAGGTGAGGTCATAGGACTCAAAAAGAATTATACCTTCCTGGCAGTAAAATATCAGCTTTGTGTACTTCAGTATTATCTGTGCATAGCTAATTGGAGTCTCTGTGTATGCTATGGCTTCTTTCTTTTCCCTATGCACTCTGCCTTGACCCTCAACCCCTCCTTGATTGGTACCATGAGCTTTGGAAATGAGGCCTTTTGTTCTACAGAGAACATTGGGTCATTCCAGAGCACCTCAACTGCAGAATATTCTCAGACTTTTCTTTTGCATCCATGTGCCATATTGCCAGATGAGTTAGACTGATATCTTCAGTAGGGGTTTCAGTAGACCACTACCCAAGGAGGAGCAATTACTCTGTGACAGGAATGAAGGACACCCTGTATCTGAAGCAGGAGTGATCATGTCATGGGAACCAGATCTGCTTTAAGTGTAAAGGATTTCTGCAGAGCCACAACAGAGATAATCATCAACCAGAGCCTAGCTCACCTGGAGCTTAGCCCTATAAAAACCAGTCCCTTTATTAACAGGCCAGTCTGACTTTCTTCATCAGCACAATGCACCCTTGGCTGTTTTCCATTAGAACATTTCCCCCATTTTCTCTTCGCAATTAAAAGCTTTGCCATGGGCTGGGGAGATGGCTCAGTAGAATAAGTGCTTCCCTGGCAAGCGCAAGGGCCTGAGTTCAATCCCCAGTTCCACCAAAAAAAAAAAAAAAAGAATTTATAAAAGCTTTGCCTATGTCTTCTTGGTCTGGTTCTAAATTTGTTATCACTGAGTCAAGAGACCCCACATAAGGTATCAACAGGATGTTCCTCATCATACTATGTCATTTCTGTCAAGTGAAACAGGCTAAGGCTGGCCAGATAGCTCAGCAGATTAAAGTGCCTGCTTAGGCAGAACATAGCAGCTGGGTCCGATCCCCGGCATGCAGCGTCAGCACTGAGATGGTGATTGAGACTGGGCATGGTGGCATGCACCTGTAATCCCAGTGCTCGGGAGGCTGAAAACAGGAGGATCACTATGAGTTCAATCTATATAGTAATACCCTATAGACCTTGTACTAAATACATTTTTTAAAAAAGAGAAAGAAATAGACTGTACAAAATAATTTCAGGAAAGGAAGTATTTTCCAGGTAGAACTGATACTTTTGTCATATTTTAAAATCAAGTTTCTTTCCTAAATAAAAGCTTTTTAAACATTTATTTTTAAAATAAAACACATTTTTAAGCATTGTTTATTAAGACACATTAGGAATTATCTCTAGTTAATTCAAAAGTTGCTTATTGGGGTAAGCCTGGTGGCCCATGCTTGTAACTCAGCTACTTGGGAAACTGAGGCAAGAGGATAGAAGGTTCAAGGCCTTCCTAGGCAATTTAGTAAGACCCTATCTCAAGATTTTAAAAAAATGTGTTTATGGCAGAGTAGTACTCCATTATGTGTAAATAGCACATTTTCTTTATCCATTCATCTCTTGATAGACATATAGGTTTCTACCAAGATTTAGCTATTATGGAATGTGCTACTATAAACATGGGAATGCATGTATCACTGTAATATGATGTCTTTAACTCTTTCAAGAAGATACCAAGAAAAGCGATTGCTGGTTTAAATGGAATTTCTAGTTTTGGTTTTTAAGGACTCTCCCTCCTGATTTCCATATGATTATACTAGTTTTCATTCCCTCCAACAATGTAGAAGTCATTTTCCACAAAGCTTTACCATAATTTGTTATTACAATATTTGATTTTTGATGGTCATTCTTTCTGGGGAAAATGAAATCATATTGTTATTATAAATTGTATTTCTGTAATGGCCGATGATTCTGAGCATTTCTTCATCAGCCATTTGTAAGAAAGTGGTTGTACCTTGAGATCATAATGTTAAGTGAAATAAATCAGACACACAACCTTAAATATCATATAATTTCTCTTATATGAGAAAGCCAAATTATAAAGAAAGAGAAAAATTAAAGGTAGAAGTAGGGAGATTGATCTTTCTCAGATGAGAAAGGGATCAAGAGATGCAGGAAGAGAGAAGTAGGAAAGGGAAAGAAAAATTTAAACAGTTTTTAAGACATATTATTGTGATGAGTTGGATAGGGATTTTTTGTTCTCTTGGTGGTCCCTGGGGGAAAAACTACAAAAGAATTTAGAAAATAAAGACAAAGAATAATAGCTGAGGTCAGGTGTTGGCCAGTTACCTGCTTGGCAAACAACTGTGAAATAACTATAAGGGTGTTTATACCTTTGCAAAGTTAGTATCATATGACACAAGGTTGCCTAGTGATTCACAGCTGACATTAACCAAGCAGGCTGCTTTTCTCAGGACTGAGATAGCTCAACTGCTGGAGGCACTGAGGCCTAGCCCTGCTCTCACACATTTGACCAATTTCCAGCTTCAGTGGCTCCCAACAGGGGTGTGTGTAGATGTCTCCCCATAACCTTACGCAGTCATAACCATCTTCTAGAGTGGGGTTATGGGTGTGGGTGCCACATCCATCCTGGTGGAGGTAGCCTGTGTACAATATAAGGGAGAGAAAGAGGCTTGCTTTCATCCTCTTCTCTTTTGCTCTTGCTGCTTTTGGTGTTTCCCGCCACTGTGAACTCCTGCCCTCTGCCAAGTGCCACTCTGCCTTGGAGCCAGTTGAGTATGGACTGAAACCTCCATAAGCTGTGAGCAAAATAAACTTTAATTCTGGACATCAGATATTTTGTCTTAGCAATAAGAGAAAAGTAACCAAGACAATTATATACATGTACTAACTCCATACAAGGAAAGTAAAAATTATGTACTGCAAATATATGATTTTTGCCTGCATGTTTATGGTACTGGAGATTGAACTCAGGCCCCTGTGCTTGCCAGTCAGGCACTTATTCTACTGAGCTATCTCCATAACCCTGAAAATATATGTTTTTTTTTTTTTTTTTTTTTTTTTTTTTTGTGGAACTGGGTATTGAACTCAGGTCCTTGCACTTGCCAGGGAAGTGCTTATTCTACTGAGCTATCTCCCTGGCCCTCCTGAAAATATATGTTGATAAAATAAATAGAGAAAGGGCTAGGGATATAGCTTAGTAGTAAAGTGCCCCTGAGTTTAATTTCCAATACTGAAAAAAATATATATTACTTATTTGCAAACTTAGAACTATTGCCATTTTTTACCTGATATATATTATATGATAGTCAAAGAGAACAAAACAAAAACCTTTCCATTCCTTGAAGATATTCCAGTATTTCTAACTTTTCTATAACAAAGCCCCTGGTTTGTGTTATTTTTTCTATTTTTCCTCAGAGATGACAAAACCACTGTTGGTGCTTAAACAAAAAAATCTGTCTCATTTTTAGTTATTTTGCTGCATCAGTTTTGTTGACATGCCTCTTGTATTTGAAGTGAGGATGGCAGCAACTACCTTCAATGTAAGTTTATTCTATTTTTGAGGCTTGGAAAGTGCCTGCTGCTACACTACAGTGAAGACCAAGAGAACATGAGGAGTATCGGAGTCAGGGGAGGTCATAGGCCCATTGAGTGGCATAGACTCCTGCTTAGATTAACCACTCAGTCAATAAACACTTCTACAGTGGTAGAGCCTCCTGTCTTTAGGTGGTAAACCAGAAGAGAGATATTATTTCTTTCCCTAAGCAAAATATGACCATATGACTATGTTCTGTTACAGGACAGATAATGGAAAGTGATGCGTGCAACTTCTAAGATGGGACTAAACAGGAATGAGGTGCCCTTTACTGTCTTTCTGCTATCCTGTACTTGGAAAATGGATGTGGTAGCAAGCCACTATTGGGCATATACATGAATGTAGCAATTCCAAAATGGTGGCATAGCTTAAAGAAGTAGCTTGGATCCTTCTAGGAAAGAGCCATGATACAAGTGCTGGTTTGCTTTGTTAGCTTTCCAAACCTGTGACAAAATACCTGAGAAAAACAACTTATAAGAAGAAAAGTTTATTTTGGCTATGTTTTCAGAGTCCAGAGTCCTGACAACAACATGCTAGGGCCTGGCTTATGATTTCTGAGGCTTTGGTCTGTGGGCACTAGGCTCCATGCTTTTGTCCTGTAGCGAGGCAGAAACATAGTGGAACAGCATGGCAGAGGAAAGCTGCTCACCTCCTGACAGCTAGGAAAAGCGAAGAGGCCAGAGATGAGGTATAGTCTCCAAGGGCATGCTCTCCTGTGCCCTGAATCCAGCCCCCTCTAAGCTTCTGTTACCTCCCAAGAATGCTGTCAGATTATGAACCCATCACTGGATTATCCTACTGTTGAATTTAGACATATTTCATGATCCAGTCAGTGTTCAGAAACTCCATCTCTCAGCATATTAGTCTTCTGGGGGCCAAATAGCAATGAGACAGTTTCAAGACAAATTAACAGGACAGATTTGACAAATCAATACACTGTAAAATGTTTTCATAATGTTTCAGTGTTGTACAAGGTGCATACATGATATTATACTTACAGGCATTATTATAACAGATGACTCTAATCAGTGAATGAAGAGAGTACAGCTATATACCTATCTTATTTCTCTACAGCTGATTTGTATCACAGATTCAACAATTAAT
>PVKA01019831.1:28041-41469 GCA_004027165.1 Ctenomys sociabilis
TTTTTTTTTGTCTAGACTTGTCAAAGATGAGCACTCCATTGTCATTAAACCAATTTAGGCGCCTGAATTCGATGACACAATCCAACACAGTGCAGCATTTCACAATAATAGTGAGTTATCTGAAGAAATTGTTGACTGTAGCCATTTACAGCTCAACTTATTATTATGGCCCCTTGTTATATACCTCAATTTTATACTTTTCTGTTGGATGGTTAAGACAGAGATAGAGCAAGACCTATATACCAAAAAATGTAGCTTTTGTTTTTAATGACGTCAGTGAAGTCCCCCCAGGGTTTATCTTGTAATCCTGTACCTTACTCTGTAGATCCTTTGTCTGTGTCGTCCATGTGGATGAGTCACAGTGAAATCAGCTTTTATTTCAGCTTCTATTAATTTGTATCTCTTGCTCACAAGTGAACTCTCATGCTGCAGCAATGACAAAAAAGAACTAACTGGTAGAAAATAGTTGGGTCCCTAAGGAAACTAAAGTGCTTTAAGTTGTAGGGTAGAAGATACAAGATAAATGCAGCCATTTATTATACAGAAAGGTATATTATAAATAATAAAGAGATTGCTTACCTGGACTTTAACATTTTTCATTTGGAATCTATATTTCCAGCCCATATTGCATAATACTGTTTTCATCATGACCTTCACCCAAGTGAGTAGCTATATGTTCATTAAGGCTGCCAGTACTGTTGATTTCACATCCCTTATTATAAAACACCCATTTATATGAAATGAAAATAAAACAAGCAGAAATTCCCTTGGATCCTAGGGTTTCCCCCAGAAAATCAAGTGTGTGGTTAGTTTAGCTAGATCAGCTAAGGACAACAGCCAATCAGAGATTAGGAGGGAAATGGATTTCTCAAATAAATATCCCCAAGAACTTGTTCACTAAAGATTTTCTCAGGATTGAAATTCAACATAGGAGAGTGACTTGATAGAATTTCCTTCCACCACAATGAAGAGGCATGGAGTTGCTTTCTTTTTGGGCATCACCTTCCTGGTTCTGTTTGAAGTTCAAGGTAAGGGGTTTTGAGTTACACTGAATTAGTAAAGTTAAACACATGAATCACTGTGAAAACCTCTTGGTTCAATAGATAACCATAAATGTTCTGTATACATCAGAAAGGAGCAGTAAGTCACAAGAGCATACTGGTAGTTGATTACCCAAAGGTCAGAACTTGAGGCTGCCAAGTCAAACAACAGTCTCAGTCTAGGTGTGTGAGTTCCTAGTAAGTGTTTAATAAATGTTGGAACATTTATAATGGGAGGATCTCAGAAGGAATTTCTGCATGTTTCATTTTTCATTTCATACAAATGAGTGGTTTGAAGGATGTGAAATCAGGCAGTAGATAATGAAATGATAAACTTTCTATGTACTAAATTATTTTGTCACTGCTGTTGTTTCTTGATACATATGTCTATGGTTAACTGAGTGAAAATCCAGAAAATGAGAGGTTGCCTTAATCTATCCACTAACTACTTATGTTACCTTGGCAAAAGAACTTTTTTAGAACTCAGATTCCTCATCTGTAAAGTGGAAATTTTGTAGTTTGTGTGTTTCATATGCCTGGCATGGTGGTACATGCCTATAATTTCAGAAGCTTGGGGAGACTGAGACAGGAGGATCACAAGTTTGGTGCCAGCCTAGGCAACTCAGTGAGACTCTGTCTCAAACTAAAAACAGTTTTTTTTAAAGCCTGGGTATACAACTTAGTATTTTTTTTTTTTTTTTGAGGCTCTGGGTTCAATCCCCAGTATGAAAAAATAAGGTGGTGCACTAAGTGCTAAGTAAATCCATACTGAATGAAAGTAAAAAAAAAAAAAAAGTATGAAGATAATGTATTTTTAAAAATTTCCAAAAGCCAGGTGGTGGCACATGCCTGTAAACCCAGCACTCCTGAGGCAGAGGCAGGAGGATTGTTGCAAGTTCAAGGCCAGCCTAGGCTGTACTGTGAGCTCAGGGTCAGCGTTAAGTACATTGCAAGACCCTATCTCAAAAAAAAAAAAAAGTCTTTTTAATAAAATTATTCTCTCAAAAAAATTTTTTTGCAATAGTTTAAAAATGCTACTGAAAAATCTAGCCAATGGGCAGGAGAGATGGATGGACGTGGCAATTTGTTATCAGTAGAACTTTCTATCCATACCCAAGAAATTCCATTCAACTAAGATCAGGTAAAAATGTATCTGGAAGTTGCTTAAGAAAGTTGTCCACATAGCATGCATAAATAATGTACTAGTGGGTCTAATGTGTAATGGGAATTTGGTAAGTATTGTGAATATCTTTGTTCTTCTAAAAAGAGAAAGGGAAAGTGGCTGAGAATTTTTGGACTCAGACCTGAGCTGAAACTCTATTCCTGCTCCCTAATACTGTGTATCATTGTTTTTTACTTAACTTCTCATAAGCCTTATAGTCACAAAATGGATATGATGCCTACTTTAAAAGCTTGTGTGAAGATTCACAAACACTTTGTAAATAACAGCAAAAACCATGACTAAGTTACATGCATCATTCTGATGAATCACTCCAACGGGAACAGTGACCTAAATACTTGTACTCTACTCTTTCTCTTTCTCTCAGGCACCCCAGTAATAAGAAGTAGACGATGTTTCTGCATCAACCCTGGCAATGATAAAATCTCCCTCAGATCTTTAAAAGACCTTGAACAATTTGCTCCAAGTCCTTCATGTGAGAAAACTGAAATCATGTAAGTACAAACTGAAATATATGTGGCATGTCCCATATTGTCAGGGGTATTACATTTACTATGAGTATTACCCTGTGGTACTTCCAATACAGACACTTAAATTTCACATGATTAGCCCCTCCATAAAACATATCTGCTCATGTCTTTCTCCTGCTAAAAATTAAATTTTCATTAGAGATTAGAAGCCAAGATGGTTCCCATTCCTTAAATAATTGTTCATTATAGAAAATGTTTATCAAGAACAGAGAAAATGAGAGCCGGTGAGATAGCTCAGTGGAAAATTTAAAGCATGATTATAAAATTGAAACTAGAGCTAAAAAGTTGATTTCAAAAATTCAGAATTAAGAATTGTTAGCTCTAGTTTTAATTTTATAATCATGCTTTAAATTTTCTAGTCAAATTAACAAGTCCATGCTGTTAGAGGCCATTAATAATAAAGACTACTGTATAATTTTGTAATCTACATTTTAAATTAACACTAATAATTATGAACATTTCTCATGTCAGTAAATCTCTAAAAATGTCATTTTTTTCTAATGTTGTCTTACATCTTTATGCTGGGGGTCTAACACAGATATGAGAGCTATGTTCTGTCACTGCTCTGTTCCTACCAGCCCCAGTAATGTGATTGTAATGGCCAAATTTAATGGCAGATGAGTGTGCCACACTTTATATAATCAATCCTGTTGTTAGAAACGGAGGTTTTTTTCCAGATTTTTGCAGTTATCAAACTGTTATTGTGATAGTCTTGTCTTTTTTTTTTTTTTTTTTTTTCCTTTTTTTCTTCCGATAGTCTTGTCTTTAACTCTTTTCCAGTTAACACTTTTTTAGAGATTAGAATATTAAAGATATTCTAAACTCTTTGATACGTAAGTTAAAGATGACATGGGAAATGGCCATTATTTTTAGATTGTAGAGAGAAATTAATGAAAAAAAAACCCTTGAAATTTTGCAACTAGTTAACCTCTTTTTAGGAAAACATTTTATTATATTTTAAGTTTAATTAAACATCAAGTTCATGTTTATTGTTATTATTTCTTTTAAAAACATTATAAAATTAGTAATGGAAAAAGAAATCTCACTGCTGTTTCTTTGGCAGTGCTACAAAGAAGAATGGGGAGCAAACATGTCTAAACCCAGATTCCACAAAAGTGAAGCAACTGGTGAAACAGTGGGAGAAACAGGTTGGTGAAGGAGAAACAAAATTATCTTGCTGTTAGATGTGAATTTTGGAAGACAATGTATGTAGCTCCATTAAAGATATAGTTTCATCCTTTTTATTGCATTTAGTTGAAGGGTAGAAACTGAAGCTAAAAAAGTAATAAGGTGTAAACCCTTCCTTCTGCAGCAGATGTTCTTTAACAATCTGTAGCAGTTGTGATACAGTGGGAGAAATATAAAACAAAGGCATATATGTGACTTTTGACGATGATATAGGAAAGAGTAATTAACCTTGCTTGGGGAAAGAGGCAGGTGAGAAGTGTTAAGGAAGTCTTCTCATATTTGACTTGGATCATAAGAGCTATGTAAATCACCAGGAGGAGAAGGCAGCAAGAACAAGAGGAGAATCATGAGCGAGCTTGCCATGTCCAGGGAGCCTCAGATAATATGACTGGAGTTTTTGTGAGAAGAGGAAGAGAGTGAGGTGAGAAAGGAAAGTGGAAAGAATCCTTCATAAGAAGAGGCTAAGGATCTGGGGTGCAGGCGGTTCATATCCTATGTGGTGGGAATCCTGGGTTTAGAAATTGGACAGACTACCAGCTCTTGGTTTGGGCAAGTATGCTCGCATAGCCTCAAATCTCCTCGGAAGTACAAAGCAAACGATTAGAGTGTGAACCCCAGAGGGCTGCAATCAGGGCTGGCAGGTGGAAAGCAGGCCTGGAATGAGGACAGTAATAAACCAGAATAGGCAAAAGAAAAGCATTTGAAATACTACTGGTTCCTCCTCAACATGAGCAAAATAGAGAAGTCAAAAGGAACTCCTATGAGAGAAAGACAGCTTAAATTAGGTTTGAGAATAAAGAAAGACCACAACCAGGGGGAGTTTAAGTGTAATGTAAGGAAGAAAAAATTGTGAGACTTGGAAACAGTACCCTTTCCTCCCTTTCTTCACAGGTCAGCCAAGTAAAAAAGCAAAAGAAAGCAAAAAAAGTTCACAAAAGGAAGAGAATTGTAAAGGTTGAAAGATCCAAAGCTCCTCATCAAAAGAAGACTACATAAAAACCCACTTTGCCAACAAGTACCTTGTATTAAACATTTGTTTTTAATTACACTGAAATAATTCTAAGAAGTAATGGCCTCTGATAGCATGGACTTGTTAATTTGACTAGAAAATTTAAAGTATGGTTATAAAATTGAAACTAGAGCTGAAAAGTTGATTTTTAAAATTCAGAATTAAGAGTTGTTAGAGGCAATAGCTGTTTCCCTTCTACCACTGGCCAACTGAATTTCATCACAGTTTAGTTATCCGCACATGTCCACACAAACACATCCCACACACAACAGCTGCTCCTCCAGGGCCTCAGCCTGCAGCCTCCAGAGAGTATTACAGGGTCCTTGTCATTGAGGCTGACCTGCCTACATACTAGTAAGCCAAGCAGCTTGGAACTGAGCTGGATCTCACCAAATTGCTGTGGCTGTCAGCATCTGCATTTGAATCAGCCTCCAGGCCTCATACACGGGGGTGCCGAGAAATCTCACTGGTTGTTCCAGGGATCCACACTTGGACATCACCAGTGTCTGGAAACTTCTCTCAGAATTTTGAGGTGATGTGGGTCCCTTTTGCCTACCCTCACTGGCCACACTATTCTCTTTGTTTTCTTGTGCTTCACTCAGGCAAAATCTTCCCTGCCCTGCCACAACTCCATGCCCGCCTCCCCTCCACTGCACAACTCGCGCTCTCTCATTTGCTCCCATTCACCTGGCTGTGCGCCTTTTCCCTAGCTACCCACAGCAGGCCTTCTCTCCATTTAGTTCCAATGATCTGGTCTTGAAGGCTCAGCTCAAGCTGTGCTTCTTAAATAAATTCCTTTGAAGTGCTGTGAGTATAATCAGGGCTACAACATTTGCTTAAATGTGCAGTGCCCTAAGTTTAATCCCTGGCATTGCAAATAACTAAATAAAAATATTTTAAAAAACATTTCAGATGCTCAAATCTGATGCTCTTAAAATTCATATTTCCCTGTGTTTAGCATATGAGTGAGCACCTGTTTTCTCATTAGTATGTGTTTTATTTTCTCTTTCCAATCAGACTCTCAGTTCTTTGAGTGTACGAGCCACAGTTTATTTCCTGGAATCTGCCACACAGCCTAAAAGACTGGAGCTCCGTCATGGTTGTTATATGTGGAGAAGTCACTCAGAGCATCTCTTCCTGTTTTGTGTTGTCCCTGATCTTTTTCTGGCCACAGTCACTACCGAGATCAGGGCTGAAGCAACATCCTCATAGTGCTATGACAGGAAGTTAACTTGGCTTCTCACATGAGAAACATATTTTAGGATACTTGTAGATATTCTGACCTGTTTTTTATAAAATATTCAAGACATTTGAAATCACATAATTCCTTTAATACCATTCCTGACGAACTTCAGCTTTTTATGACTAATAAGATTGCCACCAAGATTTTTTTTTAATGTATTTTTAGAACAGGGTCTACAGGGTCTCACTCCATAGACTGGACTTGCAGTCACTGTCCTGGTTTCACCCTTGCATGCATGCACTGGGGTTACAGGCATGCACCCCCATGCCCAGTCTCAGTTGCTGTCCCAGTATGCTGCTGCGGATCGAATGCTGGTGGCTATACTCTACATGAGCAGGTGCTTTAGTCTGCTGAGCTATCTGGCAGGCCTCAAGATTATTTGTTTTAAACACAGCATTTTAATGGTATAATATACATATTTTTTTAAAAAAGCACCAGTGGTATATTTATTAACAGCACATTTATTTTTTTAAAATGGTAACAACAAAATAAAAAAAATTTAAATGGTAGCAGTGGTACACTTATTAGATAGGAAAAGAAACATGCTCTGCTGAGTGAATTTGGGGCAGGTAAAGCAGGAAAATGAGTACATGCTACAGGAGAGTGGGCTATGGTGAGAGAACACAGTAGCCAAGATCTTCTTGAAAACTCAATTTAAAAAGATGTGAATTTGTTTCCGTTTTTGTTTTTTGCTGTACCGGGGATCATACTCAGGACCTTGTGCTTGCCAGGCAGGCACTTATGCCACTAAGCTATATTCTTGGCAGCTGATGTGGATTGTGATTATCCGTTGCCCCAGCAACCACTACAGAGAAAAGAAAAATACAGTTCCAAGAGCTGGAGGGACAGAAAACTCAGTGGAGGGATCGTTGGTAACCACTTAGCTTATGTGGGCTTGGAAACTTCCTTAGAGAGGTTGGTGCATTGATGAGGAAAGGAGCACTTCTCCCTGGAACTGCAGCCTACACTTACTTTCCCAGATGTTGTCACTCTACCTTGCTGGCCCACCCCCAGGGCACACTGAGCCAGTGATTGAGACTGGGCGTGGTGGCGCGTGCCTGTAATCCCAGCACTTGGGAGGATCTAATGAGATGTAATGTTGAGATAAAGACAGAAAAGCCCTTTAGGAGGCTTGGTTAGGGACACTAACATTTTTGTGGAGAATGTGACAAAGTGGGAATTGAAATTGGACAGAGAACATCAGCCTGTGCATTTGAACTAGTTGTGAGAGGCCAGACGAGTGTGATGTTCGGGCAGATACCAGCTAATGAACATGAATTCTCACAAGTGCCTTATCTGAGAGACAGTAGGACCATGAGACCCTGAAGACCCTGTCCAAAAGTACAAAAAAAAAAAAAATTGTCACTCCTCATACTGCAGATGATTCTGAGTGCTTCCTACTGGGGACCCTACCCAAGCATCATTCATTACTCATGAAATTTTTCAGTACCTTCAACATAATTCTCTTAGAAAAAAAATCTTAAAAGTTTCATATCTGGAGAATCTGTGACCCAGCTGTCTCTCGTCCCATAGGATAATGATAACCAATGATTACTATTTTCACGAAGTATCTATGATATTGATGCCCACATTATAATCATTAATCATTTATAGACATATGCATACTCTTAGAAAATAATTTTAAAATTAAAAGCAGTATTGCAATATATACTTTCACCAAATAACTATGATAAATGCATTTATGCTCACAGTATAATCATTTATGATTTATAGATACATATATACTCTAAGCAAATAATTTAAAAACTCAAAGCAGTATTGAGATATGTATTTTGTGCTTTGAGAGGTGTTTTTTTCCTAAAGGACAGTGGTATCAATAAATAGAGATTCATCAGAAAACAAATCTTGTTTTGGTTTTATTTTTATATCTTGAACATACCCTTTCTGTATTGCATGCTTAATAGTAATTCTCTCTTGTCTTTCACTTATTCACTTTTAGCTTTTGTGTAATGAGAGATAAAGACAGGAAAACCCTTTAAGGGGCTTGGTTAGGGACGCAAACATTTTTGTGGAGAATATAACAAAGTGAGAATTGAAATTGGACAGAGAACATCAGCCTGTGCATTTGAACTAGTTGTGAGAGGCCAGACAAGTGTGATGTTCGGGCAGATACCAGCTAATGAACATGAATTCGCACAACTGCCTTTTCTGAGAGACAGTAGGACTCTGTAGAAAGGGCTATGAATCTGGCTTCTGAGCTGCGAGGCCTATGAGCAGAAGCCCCCTGCTGGCTGGCTGTATGGCACTGCTTGAAGTGCACTGCAGCCCCTTGTACCTCAGTCTCCTCATTCAGGGTCAGAAAGAAAGACAGGCCCAGGAGGAGCTCAGTACTTAGAAGGTAGCATATTTCCCCATCCATTCACCTCTGCTGCTCCTTCCTCTGGATGGAGCGTGTCCCATATCTCACCATCAGAGAAATGAGGCCCTAACCAGCTCCTTGCGGCCTGAGTCTTCACAGTACCAGCACAGGCCTGTTCATCACTTTTGAACAACCTCAGCAGCTGCGTTTTTCCCCTGCTGCCTCTTTTTTTCTACTTTTCTATTGTATTCCTACCATCCGTGAGAAACAGAATCATCCTTGTAAAGAGTAATTCAGAATACCACCAACTTGCTTAAAATCCTGTAATTTAGAGTTAAGATGAGACAGATAAGACCTACCAGGCCCCAAGTGACACTAGCTGGGCTCCCCAAAAAGGTTCCCTTGCTTGTGTAGCCCAAGCCTCACCTTCTGTCTGTCTCTCTGCACACTGAGTTCATCTCTTTCTCAAGCCTCCACATAAGCCATTCCCTGCTCTGCCAGACTTGCTGTGTTTGCTTGATTAGACCGACACTGACATTTTCTGGAATCTCTATCTATCTGGTTCTTGGTTAGACCAGCCAGCGAGGAACCTGTGTCAGGTTTGGAAGACAGAAGGGAAGTAGGTACTTCTCATGCAAGGTTAAGTACTGGCATGATGCACAGCCTATTTATGTGATCACCCAGACATTTGCTGCACAGCATAGTCCCTATAGTCAATGCATTAGGCACTTAAATTTGTTGAAACTGTAGAGGTGCTAAGGGTTCTTATATACAACCAAAGGATACAAGGCACTTTTGTTTGTTTGTTTTTGTCTTTTTGAGACAGGGTCTCACAATGCAGTTCAGGCTGGCTTTCAGCTCACTTTAAAAAGGCCAGGCTGACAAGGCCAGCCAACATTTTGGTCCTAGCCTTTCAAGGTCAGTGAAGACTCAGGACATAGGAGAACCTGTACTGCAACATCATGAAACTCGGTTGATCTCCAAATTTTCTGAACAAGGAGATTATGGAGCCACAGAGGAAAGAGATCGAAGTTCTATAGTGTGCCTGGGGAGAGTCACATGGAGAGAAAACTTTCTCTCAGGCTCTCACAGAGAGCAAACTGGTCAAGCATTGGCTGTGATTCATCCACATGGATGACACAGACAAAGGATCTACAGAACAAGGTACAGGACTACAAGATAAACCCTGAGGGGACTTCACTGACCTCATAAGAAACAAAAAGTACATGTTGTGTTATATAGGACTTGCTCTATCTAGGTCTTAACCATCCAGCAGAAAAGTATAAAAATGAGGTATACAATGCAGGGCCATAATAATATGTTGAGCTGTAAATGGCTGTGGTTGACAACTTCTTTGGATAACTCACTATTGTTGTGGAATGCTGGACTGTGTTGGATTGTGTTGTCGAGTTCAAGCACCTAAGTTAGTTGAATGACAATGGAGTGCCCACCTTTGACAGTAGAGAAAGGAAGGGGTATAGAAAGGAAGAATCATGATGTGTGTGTATGGACACACACATGGGATAGATAACGCTGTGCTTCTACATAATTCTATGAGAGGCAAGATCTGCACTAATGGTGGTTGGACAGGATATTATGTCGGCTTCTAGTACTATGGACAACCACTAGGAAAATATCAAGGTAGAAAGTATTAATTATTGAATCTTTGATGTACTTCAGGTATAGAAAATAAGATAACAAAGAGCTACACTCTATTTACTGATAAGAGACATACAGTGTAATAATGTCTGTAAGTATAATATCATGTATGCACCTTCTATGATACCAAAATATTATGAAAACAGTTTGCAATGTATTAATTTATCAAATCCATCTTGTCAAGGTATCTTAAAAGTGTCTCATTGATATTTGTACTTCAATAAAGCAAAAAGAAAAAAAAAAAAAGAAGAAATAGCCCAGGCTGGTCTTAAACTTGCAAGAATTCTCCTGTCTCTGCCTCCCAAGGGCTAGAATAATATACATGTACCACCATGCCTGGCACAAGGCACTTTTGGAGGTGATGGATGTGTATATTACCTTGATTGTGGTGAGGTTTCCATAATTAAAGTGTATATTAAATTTATCAAATTATACACATTAAATATGCAGTTTATTACTCCTCACAAACTGCAATAGAGCTGTTTAAAAAAAATCAAATACAGGGACCAGGGAGATAGCTCAGTAGAATAAGTGCTTACCTGGCAAGTGTAAGGGCATGAGTTCAATCCCTGGTTCCAAAAAAAACAAAAAAAAAAATCAAATACAAAAAAGAAACAAACAAAAATATTTTTAACCTTTGTGTTTTCAAAAATAAAGACACATACAATTAAAATTATTCAGTGGTGATAAAACAAAACAAAACAGGAATGGTGACACATGCTTGTAATGGAGGCTATGGCAGGAGCATAGCCATTGAGTTCAAGGCCAGCCTAGGCTACATAACAAGACCCTGTCTCAGAACAAACAAACAAACAAAACAATTGGTGGTTTTGAGAAACATTTTCATTTTAAGAACTCAGTTGTGAGTTAAAAACAAAATACAAAAAACACTTCAAAGTGATGGAGGAAACAGGCTGTTAAGTCCGAGGTTGATGACTTTATTCACATACTGTTCCAAGCGTTAGCATTGCCTGAAAGAAAAAAATAGGTGCACTTGTGGGAAAAACTCACAATAACTATGGAAATAGGTAGGAAAGAACAAAGTAAGGGAAGGGATGAACATTTATTTATTCAGTGTCCATTTCCTGTTTGCTTCTGGTCATTTTGTCAACTGCTGAGACTTAAGAGCACAAGTTCCCTCTAGTGGATAGTCTACCAGTATTTAAAAATTATATTTTAGGGCCGGGCGTGGTGGCGCATGCCTGTAATCCCAGCACTCGGGAGGCTGAGACAGGAGGATTGTTGTGAGTTCGAGACCAGCCTGAGCTACAAAGTGAGCTTGAGGCCAGCCTGAACTGCATAGTGAGACCCTGTCTCAAAAAGACAAAAAAAAAAAAAAAAATTATATTTTACATAAGACTGGGCATGATGGCATACACCTGTAATCTCTACACACTGAGATCAAGACTAGCCTGAACTTTGTAGTGAAACCCTGTTTCAAAAAGGCCAAAAAAAAAAAAAAAAAAAAAAACCTAAAAAGGAAGGTGCTGACACATGCTTGGTTTATCTTAATACATTCAACAATCATTGGCTTCTGATGACACGTCAGAATTCACATTATTCCCTTATTTTGAGGTAAATATTTTTGTATATATTTTAGGTTTTTGCTTTTCTCATACAATTAAGGATATGGAAAATACTTTAGACATTACCCATTCATTCATTCCGCAAATATTGGTTGTCTTCTGCCTACCATGTGCCTTGCATCACTCCAAGTGTTGAGGACAGAACAATGAACAGAGTCTTCATCTCTTTTAGTGCAAAAAGAGAGAGAAATTTAAAAAAAAGAAACAAAGGGCCGGGGAGATGGCCCAGTGGAATAAGTGCTTCCCTGGCAAGTGCAAGGGTCTGAGTTCAATTCCCCGTTCTGCCAAAATAAAATAAAATAAAATAAAATAAAGAAATAAAAATTTAAAAAAAAAAACCAAGCAACTAAATACATGATCTAAAGAGTCTGATGGGCTCTGGAGAAAAATGGAACTCAGGAAGGGCTGCTGAGCAGAGGAAGGGCTGGAAGGCAGGCTGTTCTGAGCTCCCACTGTGTGCACAGTGGAATGAAACCAGAGAGCAAGGGGCACTTCCTCAGCAAGTGCATGGACCTCAGGTTGATGAATTCAAGGCAACTGGGAGGTCAATATTCCTAAAGCAAAGCAGGCCAAAGGGAGAGTGATGGGAAGAGCCCAGAGAAATAATCTGAGCCTGAATCATAGGAGGTCTTTGCCTCAGGTTGGCTGCTATAAAGGTGACTACAGATGGGATGACTTAAAGCATGAGCATTTCCTCCTCAGGATTCTGAGGGTGGGAAGACCAAGTTCCAGCAGATGTGCCTGGTGTCTGGTGTCTGGTGGGGTCCTCTTCTTGATGTATAGAAAGCCACCATCACCTCACTCTGCTACTGGGGACTAAACCTAGAGCTGGGAGCATGCTAGGTAAGTGCTCTGACTCAGAACCACAGCCCCTAGACCTTTTGTTTTTAAAGTATTATTTTAATAATAATAATAATAAAAATAATAATAAAAATATTATTTGAAATAGCATCTGTAAGTTGTTCTGGGCGCCCTTGAACTTACAATCCTTCTTTTTGAATCTTCTGAGCTCCTGGGATTGTGGGTGTGTGCGCTATGCTTACAGTCATGTATGTTTACACAGCAGAGGCCCATGAAGCTCTGTCCCATAAAGTCAGTAATCCCATCATGAGGGATCTTGACCCTTTGGCCTACTTATCTTGCAAAGGTCCTGCCTCCTACTGGTCATCATCAGTGAGGATTGAAGATTTCAACCCGCAGAGCTGGGGGGTGAGGGGAGAAATGCAATCCATAACAATCTTCTATGCCTTTGAGGAACTTCAGAATTTACTCTGAGTTAAAGGAAAGGTGGAGAAATTACTGATCCCTTTAAAGATCTCTCTGGCCACTACATGTAAATATAGTGTTGTGAACCACGGAAGAAGTAGAGGTGCTGGGCATGCTGGTGAACATCTATAATCCCAGTACTCAGGAGGCTGGGGCAGGAGTGTTGACCCTAGGTCAAGGCCAGCCTGGTCTACATGGTGAGCCAAAGACCAGCCTAAACTATGTAGCAAGACCCTGTCTCAACCTCTTAGAGAGAATAGCTAACCAAATGTTTCCAAGAGCAGAAGCCAATTCTGTCCAAGGCTATAGGGAAGATAAATAATGAAAACTGATTTAGCAACATGAAAGTAATTAGTTATCTGACAAAACCAGGCTTAGGAGCTGGAGACTGCAGTTCCTGGTAGAAT
>PVKA01019832.1:0-19303 GCA_004027165.1 Ctenomys sociabilis
CTCTCTCTCTCTCTCTCTCTCTCTCTCTCTCTCTCTCTCTCTCTCTCTCTCTCTCTCTCTCTCTCTCTCTCTCTCTCTCTTCCTTTCCAGAAATGAGGATTTAACTCAGGCCCTTGCACTTGCCACCGGGGTGCTTATTTCACTGAGCCATCTCTCCGGCAGCTATTTTTAATGTTACTACCTCTTCCCCTCTGTATTTATTAGCACAGATACAAAAGAAGCAAAACATTGGGTGGCCCCTAGTAGAGTTAAGTCCTTTGAGAACCTCAATTACTTGTGCTTACCTCACTGTTTCTGACTATAGATTTGGCCGGAAGTCTTCTGAAGGCGGCCCAAGACAACTTTCCATGAGTTCAAGGAAAGGGGTATAGTATTATTGTGTCTTCTTAGAGGGTACAAGAGTCCTAGAGTGGGGAAATCTGGTCACTTTCCTTATCACTTGGACACAATACTCACCACCTATAACTTGAACTAGGAGGAGAAGTTTACTTTACCTCACATGTTCACTTCATAGGTCGCTGGTCCCAAAACAGGAAGGGCTGGGGGCGAGGTCTGGGTGGAGAAGAGCTGCTCACACAGGTGGGTCATGGCAACCAGGAAACAGAGAGATAAAAGAGGAGCCAGGGAGATATCTATACCATTCAAAATCACAACCAGGTGACCTTCCTCCCCTACCAAATCTAAACTTTTAATGGCAAGTCAGCTAGAGCACCCCTTGGTCCAATCGTCTTCCAAATGGCTCTTGGGGGACATCTAGGTGCTGGCTACCAAAAGGCGCATGTGCATTTATTTATGTAAAATGCATTTGGTCCATCTCTAAAAGCCATCAGAATCTTAACAATGCCAGTATTGGAAAGTCCAAGTTCAAAGTCTCCTCTGAGGAAGAAGGCAAGGTCTTAGCTGTGACATGCTCTAAAAATCAAAAGAAAGTTAAATGCTCCTGACTTGCATAGGAATAACATTCCCATTCCAAAGGGAGAAATATGGGATAGAAAGAAAAAATCAAACAAAATCAAGACTGAAACTGAGCAGGGAAATATTAATGTCACTCCATGTCCAGCACCCGAGGCAACGGTATGAGCTCCAAATAGCTTAGGTGGTTCCATCCCCTACAGCATTATTAATTGCAGTTATCATGGCCTCTCTGTTGGGCTGGCTTTGCTCATTACTTGTGACCTTCCCAGCAGGCATTCTACATACCTGGCTTCTCCCACATCTGGGGGTTGCCTCTATACTTTTAGCTTCACTATTAAAGCTTCCTACACTGCTGATGGGCACACTGCCTGGCCTCCTAAGCCTTCTTCTGAATCAGGATGGAAGCCCCCATGACCCCACAGCTCTTGCATTCCACTTGCTTATAAAACCATAGCCACCTGGATGAGGCCAGTGTCTGCTGCCAACTCAAGTAGTAGTTGGGCCACCTAGGATGATGCCTATAAGGTCTCTAAATTCCTGGAAGGTTGACCTCTGGAAAAGTCTTTTCTAGCTTGCCCTAAATGAGCTAAGCTTGCCAGACATTTCTTTAAAATGAAGCTTTACACTTAGGCACATATAATCCTGAACAGGGATGGGTTTTGATAATTTCTTCACCCAGGCAAGGCATTTGTGTGTGTGTGACAGTGGCTGCTGCTGATTCCTTGTCACCTTTATCAGCTCCTCAGCAGCAGAGGCTTGGAGCTGGGCTGGTGACTTCTTGGGGCTCATCCCTTTTTTATTGTCCTTATGTAAAGAACTTGATTTCTTTTTAATGCTAGTCTTTCTAACAACTTTACTCTTGAAGAAGTCAACTCTTAAGGCCCATCCTTTCTGGGGAAACTGAACATTCTTTTGAGTGGGATTTTTGTTCTTGTTTTCTTGTAAATCATACTAAAAGCAGCAAACAGCATACACACTACAGCCTGAACCTTGGCTGCTTTGAAATTGCCTTCACCAGACTAATTAGTCAGTTTTCCTTAATTTCAGTCTCCTGCAGAGTCTCAGGATATGAACAAAATGTGGACAAATTTTCTTCCAGAGCATAAAACACAAGTCTGGAGTCCAACTGCCAGTGGAGTCCTTGATCCCAAATGGAGCTTCCTGAGCCATGATTTGCAGTCTATATTTCTAGCAGCAGGTTTCTCTTCCAAGCTTTTCACAGAAAGCATGGCTTATGGCTTCCAGGGCTTCAGGCAGCATCCCCAAGCTCTTCCAGATTCCTCCTGTGTACCATTTTCAAAGGCTTCTGAACTCTGTGGTCAGGAAGTGTCACAGCAACAACTTCATTTCTCTGGTGCCTGATTCCATCTCAGTCACTTTCTTCATCACAAGGATAAAATACCTGCCACTCAGGAGGTGAAGAAGGAGAGGTGTATCTTAGTTCATGGTTCTGAAGTTTTCATCCTGGTGTGGCAGGTGTATACACAGAACCTGCGTGGTAGAAGGGCCTCAGAGGGGCAAAGCTGCTCATGTCGTGGCAATCAGAAGGCAGAGAGAGAACAGAGAAGCCAGGACATGAGGTCCAGCCTGCACGACCCGCCTCCATGAGCAGATCCACCTCACACAGCAGGTTGGCTGGAGCACCCCATGGCCTGATCTTCTTCCAAAGGCCCCACCTATTATCACATGGGGATCATGAGCAGCATCTGGATATAAACCACAGTAGACACCCAAGGGGTGGGCCAGTGAGCACACAATGGCCACAAGGTTAATAGTGGCTATCTTTGACATCAAGCCTAGGTTATCTTAACACAATTCTGCTTAATTTCATGCCAGATAAACTAAAGACAGCATTTCTCTAATTGGTTCCCACTGCAGAGCTTGTGCATATGTCCTGATCTATTTTTTGCTTTTTTAATTTTCCTAGATCTCCATGATGAATAGGTCACACCCTCTTGCCCAGCCAACTGGAACACCAGAAAATTTTCCCTTAATTCCTCCTGTGAGGTAAAGATTCCCATAATTCTTTATAGGTCACAGAGGTCTCTGTCTTCAGATAGCTGCTTCTGCTTGAAAGGACTGTAGGCTCTACCTCCTGAGGTGGGTTCTCTCCAACTACTTGGGATGCTGTAACTCATTGGCCAAAGCCTTTTCATTGTGAGGTGAATGCCATCAGCAGAGTCTATAAGAAAATGAACCCAGTGGCCTTCAGAGAGGGGCAGGTAACTCATAAGGTAGGGAATGGCACATGGGAAGGAAACTCAGATCCTGAACATCATCTAACCATTGTCAGGAGGCCACAGTACTCTGCCCTCCTCACAGTAGCAATGAAAAACAGAAGTGTGGTGCACAGGGGTGGCCTAGGAGCCCCCACACCACTGTGCACATGGGTGTTGCCCTTGGAGCCAGTGCTATCACCAGGTGCTCCTCACAATGACCTCCCGAGGACATGTCAGCGTGTGGAGACTGAAGACAGGGGAGCTTACCTGGCCCCAGTGTCTCCTGGAGCATGCGACGCATGCTGACATTGAAAGGTGCTCTAGCACCTATTCATGCGCCTCAGGGCTAAGGCCCTGTCATCTGGAGGACAGGGTCAGGTTTGAGCCCACCCCTGTTGCAGGACAAAAAAAAAGGACTTTGCTTGTGAGTCGAATGGCCTTGAGGACAGAGGACGTGAGGGGTTAGACTCCATCACCACTGGCTGAAGTGACTGTTTTGCTCAATCTGGATATAAATTATGAATTGGCAAAGGGCAGCTCCCTGGACACTAACAGCTCTGGGCACGGAGTGTAGCACCTCTCGGCTCGTATGTTAGAGCGCTCAGTGTCACAGGCGTGGTGTGGTAGCTGCTGGTCACCCTTATCAGCTCCTTAGCAGGGGAGGCTCATAGCTGTCTTGGTGACTTCTGGGGCTCTTCTGCTGCCTCTCTGGGGCACTCTGTAGGGCCCTGTCTAGCTCTGTTGGCCTCTGCTCTTGGCTCTTTGGTATTTTGACACTTTCGGGAGCTCTGCAGGGCTGATAGCCCCAGTGTTACATGGTCTTGTAGAGAAGTCCCTTTACCCCACCCTACTGGAGATGGCAATCATAATTCTTAGAGCTTGTTCTGCACATAGCAGGGTAGGACCCAGGGTGTGAGGGGGCGCTCCTTATGCAGAGAATTGAGGAGCGCCACAGATTCCTGAATTTCTAGAGTGGTGGGAGGCGGGTCATCTGAAGATTACAGCGAGGCGTCTCCTGAGATGGTTCTATGTGTCAAGCCTGCTCTGGCCAAGGCATAGGGCAGCTATGGGGTGTCTATGACTACTCCCAGGTAAACTTTGGAAGCAGTGGCTGTTTGTATGACAGCTTCTGCATTTTCTGTCATACAAGCAGGGGCTGAGACTGTGATGGTGACTGCTTATAAGGAGGAGTCTGTGGCAGGGGTGGCAGTGTTGTCTGTGGCCCGTGGGTTTGGGAATTTCAGGAATGGAAGCACAGTCCCGCCCATCTTTGCCCTGTTGGGTGCAATCGTCCATCGCTCCTTAGCAGTCCTTAGGGCTTTCAGGAGTGGAAGAGGGGTGATGCCTCTTCCAGGGGGCCAGGTCCTAGTGTGGCCTGTGGGGCAAGCACCCAGGCAACCAGGGGGTGGCAGGAAGATGCTGGAAAGCAAGTGCAAGTTAGTGTCTCTTAGTTCATGGAAGAGAGGGGTTTGTGCGAGTATCAACTGGTAATTTTTTAATGCTCATAACTTGTACTCTGCGTAACTACTTTAAGGATAACAATACACAATGTACTATTGTTATTGTCCTATTATTTTATTATGTAATATTCTACTTTTTAGTTTTTTCACTTATAAATTTTCTTTTATTTCAAAAAGTAAAAGCAAAAGCAAGAACAAAAATCAGAAACAGACAGAAACAGGGTAATGTACAGCAATACGTGTTACAGATTTTCAAAAGAAGAGTAGCTGATTAACAATGATTATTGGTATATTATCTTTTGTTATCATCCAATCTGTTGTTCAGATTAGCAGATATAGTTATGTAAGATTGGACACATGATTGCATATTACTGCTTGCTTTTAAGAAACCTTGAATTTTTGCTCTTCCTTCCTTTTTCTTTCATACCATAGCGGCATATGTGCACCCGTGTTATGGCAGCACAATGTGTCAGAGGCAAATCTGGCAAGCAACCAAAATGCTCGTCACCAGAGGAATGGATGGGAAAGATGCGGTATTTTTATAGAATGGAGAATTACTCAGCTATAAAGGAAGACAAACTCAAAGCCTTAATAGGTAAGTGGATGCAACTAGAGGCTATACTCAAGTGAAATAAACCGGACCCACATGTGTAAATATTGCACTGTCTCCCTAGCCGAAAGCAGAAGTGAAGCCTGAAAGGTGTAACAGATATAGTGAAACAGAAAGAAATGGAACTTAAGGATTAAACAATAAAGATGAGAGAAAGGAGAAAATATAGGAAAAAAGGTAGGGGGAAAACCATGCAAGTATATACGGAGAATGGCTGAGGTGATTGTATTAAGAATTTGCATCATTTTGTTTTGAAAATAGCAGTTAATGTGTAGAATCTTCACACTGACTAACTCTGTATGCTGCTATCTACAAGCTAAGCAACAACATCAAGGACAGAATGTGTAATATAAAAACCATGCTTGAATACCTGTCATCTTGGTCTTCTAAATGTGTACGGTTTCTAATATCATATCAATTACTGCTATACTCTCAAAATTTGAAATATTATTTTATTTTACTTTTTTACTTTTCAGATTTTCAAAAGGGCCATACTTTAATGTCTTGTCACTTTACATTTTATAAAGTAGATTTCAAATCCTTGAACAAATTTTGAGTTTTATTGAAATATTATTAAATTGCACTTTGCCAAGATAAAAGCATCTACATTTGAAATATGAATGAAAATTGCATATAAAACTAAATTCAGTATTTTATTTTATTTTTTGGATAAATTTCTTTCTTTTTTTTTTTTTTTTTTGGTGGAACTGGGGATTGAACTCAGGCTCTTGCACTTGCCAGGGAAGCATTTATTCCACTGACCCATCTCCCTGGCCCCTTACATTCAGTATTTTAAACTGCATATAAAAGTAATAATTCACTGAGTTAATATAAGACATATCATCTGGAGATTCCTGGCTGCCCCTGTAAAATATTTTCTCAACACCAGAGTGAGAAAACCTCACAAGTATTATTATGCTAAGCTATGAAGGAATCCCAACGTGTGTAGTTACAGCTCAGCTGCTTCCTCTTAATTCAGTGAGAAGAAAGATTTGTACTAATAGTGTTTGGACAGGATAGCATGTCTGCATCTTGTACTATGAATAACTACTATGAAGACAACAATATACAGTGTATTAATTATTGTAACTGTCCTATTTAATATGTTTTGAAACTGTCTCGTTGATATTTATTTCTCAATAAAATTAATAAAAAAAAAAAGAAAAAAATCTGGGTAAAAAACTTTTTCTACTAAGGAAACATTCTTTTAAAGAAGTTGTAGTACTTGCTGTGACTTGCCACCAGGGGGCAGTGAAGGAGAACAAAGGGCAGAGGTGTGAGGGTCCCGCAAGCCAGAAGGAGAGGGAGGGAGGGCTGGGTGTCGTTGCCTCTTCGCTCCCCTCCCCCGCCTGGAGCGGACTAGCTGCTGTCCTCGCTGTCCTGTTGCGCAGTTTGGTTATGGTGTCGCAACTGCCGCAGCAGCCGATTTTGTTGTTTGCAGTCTCGCTGTAGTAAGAACGCTGGTTCCTGAGCTACACTGTACCCCACCTGGCTGGAACCAACCGCCCAAATCTGCCTTTGGTCCTAGACTGACTCTTCCTTCTGAGGAGCCGGATCTCCCTCTGATCAGAAAGCCACAGTTCTCAAAGGGTGGCTCTCGGACTCCCAGCGGTAACAGCTACTGGAGATTTGTTGAGATGAAAATTCTCAAGCCCCTGCCCTGACCTCTGGGACTGAGGCTAAGGGTCTGCGTTTTACCATATCTTTCAGGCTATTGTGATGTACAAAGAAGACTGAGAGAAGAATCCTCAGTGCCTTTGAAACCCCTTGACTCTATGCTGGCCTTCAGCAGGGACTTTGAAGAGTGGACTAGGGTAGGAAGTAACGTGTGAGAATACTGATTTAGAGGACAGGACAATCAACAGTAAGGAGCCGGGTGTGGTGGATGAGGCCCACATCGGGCCGTGGTGGGAGAGAAGCCAAGTGAAACAGGGAATGGATTTAAGAAATATTTAACATTTGAGAGGTAGAAATGCACAGCGCTGGTGCTAGAAACGCAGTTTTGAATAACACTATGTCTAGGTTTCACTCTGGTTCAACTGAATCAGAACTTCAGAGGCGTGGGATCCAGGCATCTGTGGCAATCACATGTTGCCCACCTGGGGATACCCTGTGGTTAGCCAAGGTTGACAGCCACTGTCTTTGGTTATGCTCAAATTTGTCTTTGGACCAGCATCATCAATAGCTCCCAAAGCTGAGCAGAAGGACAGAACCTTAGCACAAGCTGGGCCAGCGGAACCAGGATCTACAGGTGACCAGGGCTCAGCAAGGGCAAGAAATTGCGAGGCTGGCAGTCACGTGCCTTGGTGGCTCGCAATGGTGTGGCTCCTGCTCTGCGGCCTCAGGCTGTCTCGGAATGGGTCTTAGGAATCTCACCAATTGTGATAGTCCCGGGCTGGAACCATGGATCGCCTCAGATCCAAATCCTCATAGAGCTAATCTCACCTGGGACTAGCCCTCCTTCCCATGAACACAAGAGCACTGCTTGGGGCAAAGGGAAGATGACAGCATGTCAGGAACCTGACTTCTGAGGGTGCAGTGCTGTAGGGGGAGGAGGCAGGGACCCTAGTCTCTGCAGGTGGGCGGGGCTGACTGGTCAGTGCAGAGTGCTACAACAGACAGACAACAACACCATGCCATGAGAAGAGGGCAGGAGAGCTGGTGTGGCAGGGGGAGCCGCCCCATTCTTGGGAAAGCAGGAAGAGACCAGGAGGACTATCCACTGAGAAGCCAGGTGGAGACCTTGTGTCCCCACGCAAGAGAGGAATGAGAGCCTGGAATGACTCTACTTCATACCTGTCTATCCCAGATACTGTTTCTGTAGATTAAAGAATGTGGTGGGTGGTGGGTTCTATGTTACCATATTTGACATTTTCAGCCTCTTATTCTTGATGGTCTTAAACCAGTATGATTGGGGTGAAGGCACCTTGAAAAACCCACTGGCCATTGTCATGACTGGTTCTGCTTAAAGGTAGAGGTCCTCTGGGCCCAGGTGCAATCCCTGTGGCTTTTTTGGAGGAGATGGTGCAGTGTCCGGTCAGTCTTGCACCATGCTGGGCTGTTGAGTTTCTCTCGACTTGGCTTCCCATTCCTTACTCTCCTGTTGTGCCTCTCTTGGCCAGCCTAGATTAAAAATTTTTCTCGGATCCATGTGTCAGAGGATTTCTCCCTGTTCTGAGCACTGACCTTTCTATTGTCTTTCCCCAGAGACCTTCTTTGCATTACCTTCATATTGGAGACCAGCCATAGTGGAGAAAGGAGATCCAATTCTTTTCACCCCCGCTAAAGTGGAGTCCTTGTCTGCTGTGACAAGGGAAAAGTTGGCTGTCTCTTCAGCTGAAGGTGAGCACTCTGGTCATTTCCTGTAACTTTGGCCATCTGAAACCGGAAGACCAGGATCTCAATTCCTCTTGTTGTCCCTGCAAATTCTCTTTTGGGTCAGCCGAACAGATGTATTCATCTTCCTCAAAGTACTTGGCAGAAGAATTTCCTGCTCTTCCTTGGGGATTTGTGTTGCATCTAGGGACAGAGCAGGGCTTCCAGCAGAGGGAATAGGGAGGGGGAGCCGAGTGCTTGCAAGTAGGTGTAGCTCCACTCACCTGCCATGGGCTGTGTTCTCCTGCTCTGGCCATTCATGTGGCACACCAGTGTCAAGACCCCTGTCATAGGATCAGGGGACATGAGGCAGCCATGGGGGTGGGACACAGGCAGTGTGCCTGCTCTGCAAACTGAATCTCAGATGGAACATTGTTTCACTTTATGGGAAAGATTTTTGGAAGCTCAATTTTAGCTGCAGATTTGAGCCAGTTCCTTGAATCTATATATTTAGAGCTGTTATTTTGGTGTTCATCTGACTCCTCAACTTAATTCTGAGGAGAGAGGGATGTGGAGAAGACATGCTTGCTTATTAGCCTTCAAATGCCAGCATCACGGCCGACCCCACACATTCCCCAAGCACCAGCCACTGTCTTCCCACTCTTCGGGGCAAGGGCCTGGAGCGGGGACATGCACATGTGTTGGGTTTTCTCCCGTGAAAGCCTGTGCTGTCTGACCAACCTCTCCTGTCCCACCAGGGAAGGAACTTATGAACTTGGCTGATGAGAAGGAAGCAGCACACAAGCTCTTCATCTTTTATAATGCCAGTGCTGGCCCCTGGCCCACCTTGGAGTTGGCTGCCCACCCCCGTGGTTCATTGATACCTCTTAACATTGTGGTGAGCCTATTGGAGTAACAGGTAGAGCTGGTTGAAAGAAACACATTGGGCTTTATGTGAGAAAGGCTGCAAACCTGAAATGAGCCAATGAGGGACAGTGGTTAAGAAACTGCCCCTTTCAAATGCATTGCTCTGCTTTCGCTATACCTGTACCAGTCCCATGAAAGCTTCTTATTAATTTCTGGGTCTGCGGGTCCCCTTTATTATTCATCTGTTAATGATCCGTGATTTTGTTTTGTTTATGACAGGAGGGATTTTCACTTGTGGTATTCTTAGATGAAATCAAATTTTGGACTGACATGAGGCCTGCTCCCCTGTGTTCTATTACAGTGTACCCCTGGACACTCGTGGGGTGTGTTGTATCACATGATTTGGCGAACCCAATCTGATATATGTAGTATGAAGAAGCAGGGGTGCATGTTATGCTCTAGAATTTTCCATTCACAGCTAGGGTTTGGCTGACTCTGGGGGAACTAGCTCCGAGGCAGAAGTGTCCAAGTCTGTCTCCAAGATACTGTTCAAGGAAACAAAGCAACAGCAAATCACTGTCTGGTCAAGTGGAAAGGGGTGGGTGGGCTCCAGACGAAGACAGGGTGATGTCGCATGGAGGAGGCCCAAGGAGAAGAGGTCTGGGTTGGGTAACAACGTGGAGGCCAGGTGAGCAGCCAGGCAGGGGGGCTATAAACAGTGACAGACACCTTGCAGCAAGGGTGGCTCAGAGCACCTGTGTGCTGGCAGAACCAGAGTTCAGGGCCTGTACACAGTGAGATGTGACAGAGGCTGGGAAATTAATTGTCTATTAGTTTTAGCTTGTGGCTTGGGGTTTTCTCCCAAGGGGAGCAATACAATACAGGATATATTGTATAAGATTATTTTATGATCACTCAGAGGATCATATACAAAGAGTGCAGGAAATCTGTCCACACACTCAAGAGCAAAAAATTCAGCTGAGGGCCTGGATCCTAATACGCTGCGTGAGTCTAGTGGAAAACCTAGGGCTCATAATGATGCCTCCCATAAGTGCAACGGTGGGCTACAGCCCACAACAATGTCTCATTCAGTCCCGCTTCATGTGTCTGCACTGGTTGGAAGCTAGAAAGTCTGGGTCAGTGGGATGAAAGATCAGTGCTAGCAAGCTGGGGGATGTACACTGGAGACTGGAAGTAATGCCCAAAGTTAAAAACCAGAGCTTTCCCAAAAAGTATCACAGCTACCCTCGGTGACAGTGAGGCCCTGAGCTCCTCCAGTGATGAGCAAAGCTGAGCTCCCATCAGGAAAGTCAACATAACAGGCTTCTTCAGGACGCTGAGATGTACATTATCTTCTCCTCTGGAGCCAGGAAGGGGTGCTCAAGGTGAGGCCCAGGGCTACGCCAAAGTGAACACCAGCCATTCTCAGTGACAATGAGATCCCGAGCTCACCCTCCAGCAAGAACAGCCATGTCCACCAGGAAAGCCGGTGTGACAAGGTCACCTACGTAGCAGAACAGCCCAAGAGAACCAGCAGCTCCTGACAGCTCCAACAGCTTTTCCAAAGAGCTTCCTTAACAGCCTCACCCAGCTCTTCTCCAGTTCTGCTTCTTACGCTGCTGGCAACAATCCTCAGGTGGGCCTCCCACACCAGCACTATGCTAGTGCAATTCAGCTGGGGGTAACTAGTTGACCACTAGTTAACAATCCACTACATAGCTCTTCAGTTACAAGCAATAATAACTTGCTGGCTTACTTAAGTAAAAAGTGTACTAAAACAGAAAACAGCTTCCTGAAAGGATATCGGGTGTGCTCATTCTTATTGCTGCTGTAACAAATTATCTCCAACTCAATGGATTCAGACAATGCTGTGTGTTTTGTTTCTGGAAGTCAATCTGAAATGGGCCTAGAAGGGCTAAAGTCAAGGTGTCAGGTTGTCAAGGTTGTATTTCTGAAGACTCAGGGGAGGTCAATTTCCTTGCCCTTGCCATCTTCCATAGAGCATTTGCATTGCTTGTTGTCCCTTCTTCCACCTTCAAATGTGTTTTACTGTGCCTGGCTGCAGTCTTTTGCTCCACATCATTCAGACCCTTCTGTTTTCCCTGTCACCTATGAGCATTCTGGGCATTTACGGTGGGTCTGCCTGAACAGTCCAGGACAGCATACCACCTCTAAATGGTTAATTTAATCACACTTGCAAGGTCTTTTCATGCAGAGTGATGTAGTTACAGGTTCTAGGGATTACATGGACATCATGGGGGCATTATTCTGCCTACCACGTGAGATAACTTCCCAAATTCAAAGACAGGGTCATAAATACCTTGCAAGTCAGAACCAGGACACAGAAAGATTTGGCCTCTTGATTAAGATAGCTAAGAGCCAAGCACACTATTTTCCCATGTAGCAAAAGATTCATCTTCCATAGAGAGCATGTATGGATCTAGTTTGGGTTACATACTCGCTCTTTGATCAGCTAAAGGCAGCCCATCCTGATCAAGGTGATCTTCCAAGGTGGATTCAACAGGTCTAGGGAAAATCCTCAAAGTAGAATGAGAAAGCTAATTCTAGGAAGACAGCCATGTGTGTGACGCTGGGCAGGAGCTCCAGCTGCAGGGTAACAGGAGGACTCATAACTCCCAGTCGTGGAAGCCAGGGGAGGCAATTAACACGGGAAGAGCTCTGCAAGGTCGGCTCCTCCTGTCGCTCGTTTCTATGGTGATGGTGACTAACATCAGGTCAGTGGTAAGAAATCATGTAATACTGTATTATGTGGATGCTCCGAAAAAGAGTGCATGTCTTCATAACACCATGAAACCTCTTTCTCAACCAAGATTCAACTAATAAAATTAATCTCTGAGCCATGGTTTTTCCATGACAGTGAGAACCTGGTTTCCTGATAGACCAGAAAAAAAAGGAGATAGAGAGAGAGAGAGGATTTGCTGACCTTGGTCTTGAAAAGGCCATGTATGCAGAGTCCCCCAGCTTGGGACCCATCTTACTCCCTTGTCCTTCCACTCTTGCAGTATATGTAGCAAGTTGTGAAAAAAATACAGATTGCAAGGGCTGCATATCCTGAAATTATAACTTAGGTGTTTGAAATATGTTAGCTCTGGGTATTCCTGTTTAAAAAGCTCTGAAGTACTTCTGATGCAAGGTCTGCACTTTGAGATCCCCCCCATTCTCAAGAATATGATAACGTGATTTTTCTAGCTGAGAGTCATTTTTGTGTGTTTAGACTGACATCCACCTTTTTGCACTTACTCATGAGCTTAAGTGGACACCATGAGGAATGTCCTACCTGAAGTGACACAAGTCTGAACCCAGAGAAATTCTATTTGATGGCACTGTTCCCAGTTGGAGGTTCTGACAGGAGATAGGCCTATTCACATGGATCTCGATGACATGGGCTGGCCATGGGAGCCCTTTGTCAGTCATCTCCATGTTAGCTGTGAGGACAAGAGTTTTAGTAGGCCCAGGATATAGGCCCTGCCTTTGAGGGAGGAAGATATCAGGGGAGCCATCCTCAAGTATGGAGGAGAAACAGTGCCCAATGTGTGAACAAGGCTGTATCCAACTGGGTAATCAGAAGGGAGAAACTTGAGTGAAGTCTGAGGACAGAGTGGGCAATAACTAGGCCGTAGGTGTGAGAGCTTCCTGTAACCTTTGAAGAGATCTGATGCACTTCATTTATTGATATGGAGGAAAGAGAGGGCAGAGTCTACGGAGAGATGTGGACAGCATGGAGCCAACCACATCTTCCTATGTGGCAAGGGTGGGTTAATACATCCCCTATCGTGGTACCTAATTCATTGATGAGGGCATCTTTGTTCTACAGTAAAGAAGAGGGAGGAAACCATAATTTAGAGGCACAGGGGGTCTTGCTATTCACCTCTCCCCCAAGTTCCCTGAAAAATAATTTCTTGACCTCATGGATGATATCAATTTTCATGGAAGGCAATGAGGCCTAGACAATTGTATAACATAGGATTATCGGTGACTTTTCCTTGGGAACTTGGGGAGGCAATGTGCTTTCTTTTTTAGACAACCTGGAGAATTCACTGTTGCTTATTCTACCATGAAACTATGGCCATCCTTTCCATGAACATACCACCCTGACTTGGCCCCTTCCTTTATCCAGCCATGAGGTCATAGTGCTCCTCATCTGCTGGTCTCCAAGTAAAGGTGTGGTATAGGGGACTGATACAATTTTTTTCAGAATTCTAACAATTCAGGAAAAATTCTGGTTTAAACAACTTCAGACTCCCAATCAGACAAACAATTGGAGCTCCTGACCTTTTTTTGGAATAATCTAGGAATCTTGTACTAATCTATAGGCCTATGTGATAGCTTGGGAAAAGAAATATGATAATTGCCGGAGTCAAAATGAAGTCTCCCATGTCAATACTAACAAAAATAAATAAAAATAGAAAAGGAGGAAAGAAGGGATCTACCCATAATTGCTGGATAGTAACTAATATGAAAACACTTGTTTATCCTGCATGCACAAACATTGCATTGTCTCCTTGGTGTGAGAATCTGAAAGAGAACATAGAATCTGAAGGGTACAATAGGTAATGGGAAAAGGGAATGAACTTATTTAAAAGGAAAGAGTAGAGGAGAAGGACAGGACAGGGAGTGGGAGAAAGAGATTTGTCTATGTATGTAAGCAGTATGGTTTGGACAACTGTACTGTGGATTTCTGTTGGTCTATGGAAACAAGCAGTAATGCTTTATTTTTTTTTTAATCACTTATATTTGTCATCTAAAGGAGGTTTAAAGGAAAGAGGGGCTTTCTTACAAGCTTTTCACAAGCGTCACATTTTCTCCTTAAAGGAAAGGATTTCAAAACCAAGGCGAAATAGCTCAAACAGAAATCCTCATAAAAAGAAACTTTACAGAATTGTCAGCAGTATTAAGGCAACATTGACTATCTGGTTTCATTACAGTGCTTTCCCCCACCCCAAACCTCAGTGTCCACCAAGACTAGGACAGGCTGTGCTCAGACAAATGAGTTCAAATTCCCAGGGAAATGAGCAATTGTTCCGCACCCTAATGAACATCGCTGTCCCACACCAGTGTGGCTACTCTACACTGTTAAACTGTAAATTGTGACTTTGGGAAACCCACCCCATAAGAGGGAGAAAAGGCTGATATCTCTTGGGGGAGCTCTTTTTTCTCATGCAACATTCTAAGCCACTGGTTCCCTATCCAAGGAGAAATGCTGGGGCCTCAAGGATGTCCAGCTCCACCTCGGGGGGTCAGTTAGTTTAGATGAGGTCAAGCCCAGTTCTCTCCCAGCTGGCAACCTTTGGTCTGGGCAGCACTGAAGAGTGTGATGCCGGCTGGGACAGACACTCATTCTGTCAAGAGGTGAGTCTTAGGAAATGCTAATCATTGGTCGGGCTGGGATTGAGCCAAAGATAGGATAGATGGACAGAAATAGTCTCCATGGGAGGAAAAGTAGAAGAGAGTGAAGAGAGATGGGACATGCAGAAGACATGCACAGGGCAGGCCGGGCCAGGTTGGCCAGCTGAGTGGGTCTCCAGAGCCAGGTGAAGATGGTGGCATAACGGAAATAGGAAGGAGTGGCTCTCACTCTCCACTGTTCAAGGTCCTGAGGGCACTCTTCTTAAGGGCTAGAATGCAAATACAAGCACTAAAACAGCCTGGTGAGGAGCAAGCTCCCACCACAGGGAAGCAAGGGCCTTGGGCCCAGCTGAGGAGTGCAGTGCCAGTGGGCGTTGAGCAGTAGCTGGGGAGCTAGGCAGCTATGTTCATCTGCAGCCTGGCTGCTTGCTGCTCTTGCTGCAGAGCCAAGATCACCTGTGTGAGATGGTGGAAGTCTCTCCTGAGTTTACAAAGGCTTCTACAAGAGGTGGGTGCACAGTGGTGGCTTAGACTTGAAAATCTTCCTCAGCTGAAGCTGGAGGGCCCATAGGGACCACAGCTGGGAGTCAATGCTTTTTCATTCTGGCCTTGACCCTCTCACTGAAGGGGTTCAGGCAGGACTAGGACACACTGTCAACCTCTACTGATTTTAGTTCCTCAACTGGAAGGTTTTGATAAGATAAGCTTGGAAGAAAAGAAGCCAGGCAGCAGCAGCTTCTGGGCACCTTCTCTCCTGGGGTGAGAGCGTGTGTGTGTGTGTGTGTGTGTGTGTGTGTACATGTACAGCCACCTAGATAGGTCCAGTGCCCAGGCTCAAGAGCTTCCTCATAAGCCAACCCTAGTGACATCCCTCCCTCCCAGGGCATCAGAGAGGAGGGTACTGCTGTATGCTTTGATGAATGCAAGTCTCAAGTCTGTATAAAAGGAAATTGAGACAGGTGGACTGGTCCAGAGTTAAATCCCAGGACCCCATCCCTATATTGGGAAGACGGGCCCAAGGGGGAGCACATCTATGGCTTTGTATATGCAGGCTCAGTCCATGGCAGACGTATCATTGTTGGACTTGGCTAATACTTTGGTTCTTTCATATAACTCATTGGCTATAGCTGTGATAGGTGTCCGGTGGTTGACAGCCTCACCCACTGCCAGGGGAAGATCTTTCTGAATGTACTTTAGGTAGAAATCAGGATTAAAGTTCCACTGTGGCGTATTTTGGCACTTCTGGCCCAGAAAGATGCTGGCCAACTGTCCCTGATTGAGTATGTCTCAGAGTGTCTGCTGTGACTGGCCTGTGACCTGGGCCAGGATCAGCCCCTCTGCAATGGTAGCCATGAAGCTCCCTTGGACCATATTTACAATCAGCATCATCTTGGCTGCATTGCCAACTTCACCTAGAAAGAAGGAGGTCTTCCCATATCCTAGAAGCAACTACTACAGTCCTGTCATAGGCTCCTGTCTCTGGCTGCTAAGATCACCAAAATCCCATCATTAGATTGCTGCTGATTCCCTCAGATTGGGGCCCCCAGAAAGCATCCCCGAACCCCAACACAATCACCTGGGCCAGCTCAGTGACTGTGTCTGCATCCACCACTGACATAGCCACACAGCACTTCCCAGGTCCTTGGCTGCCTTTGGATGTGACATACAGGCAAAAGTGATGTCACAAGTTGAAACAACTTCAGCAGAGGTTCTTCCTAGTGGGCTACCTCCTGGATGAACAAATCACATTTCTTTTTTTCTTTTGTCTTTTTGAGACAGGGTCTCACTATGCAGCTCAGGCTGGCCTTAAGCTCACTTTGTAGCTCAGGCTGGTCTCAAACTCACAACAGTCCTCCTGCCTCAGCCTCCGGAGTGCTGGGATTACAGGCCTGAGCCACCATGCCTGGCACAAATCACATTTCTTTGCGGTCTGGTTTCAGGCAGTCACTGCGTGACCCAGTTTTAGCAAGTTGGAGGCGAGGACGCTTCCCACCAGTCCAGGGCCCCAAATCCTGTATTTTTGTCTATAGGTGTGATGTTGCCATTCATGGTTGTGCTGTCTGCTGCCTGGACGGAGGTGGCACCAGTTGCCTCTTCAGTATAATTTCAATTTCTTTGTGATTGCCTGGTAACAAACAGCTGGCTTCTCTGATTGGCTCAGTAAGAAATGATGGAAGGGAGGCTCTGCATCAGTGACAGGCTCACTCGCAGTTGGCTGCCATCTATACGTGGCCATCGGTTTAGCCATCATCCCCTCCACAGTACGAGACTCGGGCATAGTGAGATCCTTCTCATCCTTTGGGGGCCAACCACACTTCCAGGGGCTTTGCTCTTGGGCTGTTTTCAGAGGGGATTTGGAGCCTCTTCTGCAGAGCCTGAAGTCACCCTCTTCTTTCCTTCTCCCAGGTTCTTCTTCACCTTCCCTTCAGAAAGGCTGACTTTGCGCTTCTCATCCCCTGAGTTTGGCCTACTTCTCTCCTCCCTGGAATTACGCCGGCTCTTGTCATCAGAAGAAGTGTGGGATGATGTCCGGTCTTTCCCTTTGGCCCTCCTCAGGAACTCTTCCATGGCTTCCACAGCTTGCTGGAGTCGTTTTTCAGTTGTTGGTTTTATCATTTCCTCTCTACGAGCGTGGTATGGCTCTAGCTGCTCCACTCTGATCCAAACACGATCTTCTGTTCCAAAAAACTTCACAGAGAAGCATTTCCTTCCACGCTGTTTCTTCAAGTCCTTGGGTGGATTCACAAGGATACCTGCCGCGTTTCCCCTACATCAAGTCACTGTGCGGCAGACTCACAGCTGCCATCTTGCCCCCCAACCACGGCTGTCCAGATAATGCTTTAATTTGCTTCATCTCCTTTTTCCAATTGTTTGTACTTTTTTCTCTTCTAGGTTTCTTATACATTTCTTCTTCCAATTTTAAAAGCAAATGTCTGGTAATATGAATAACTGCTTGGAAGACAACATTATGTATTACAATAAATACTGTGAAATTCATATTACTTTGTTAAGTGAAATTCTGTATCACTTGTCATTTTTTTCTGTTGTAATACTAATTTGTAGTCTCTTTAAAAAATAAAAAAATTAAAAAATGAAACAAAACAAAAAAAATGTCCAGCAAATGTGTGTTGCACCTCAGATGGATATCATTCTTAGTATTAGTCACGGGGGCAAAGGATTACCATTTCAAAGTATGCAATGTAAACCTCCTCATTTTTCTCTTTAGAAGCTGTCTGGATTCCTGTTGCATGGAGCATTGTTTCCGATCCTTTGACTTTCAGCCTATGAATTTCCTTTTGAGGGAAATGTGTTTCTTATATACAGCATATTGTTGGATTTTGTGTATGTATGTTTTTTATGTATTTGGTACAGGATCTCACTATGCAGCTCAGATTCATAATGATCCTCCTGTTTTCAGCCTCTGCAATGCTGGGATTACAGGCACATGCCACCGCACCTGGTCTTGGTGGCAGCTCAGTGCGTCTAGGAGCAGGACGTGCATGGCATGTGGTGCTGGAAATTGAACTTTGGTTCCTGCGCTTGCCTAAGCAGGCACATAGTCTGCTGAGCTATCTCACTGGCCCTTAGATTTTGTGTTTTAGTCCACTCTACCATCTATTTCTTTTGACTGGTGAATTGAGGCCATTTACATTGATGGTTATAACTGATATGTATTGGTTTATTTTTGTCGTGTTATCATCTGCTATGGGTTCTGTACTTTACCTCTCTTTTTGGTTACTTGACCTGTTTGGTAGCTCCTTTCTGCTGCTGTTCGTGAAGCTTTGGTTGTTTCTGTCTGTTTCTAGGATATCTGTCAGGACTCTTTGCAGGGCTGGTTTGGTCGTCATGAGTTTCTTCAGTTGTTAGTTATCACGGAAATGTCTTAATTCTCCATTAAATTTGATACATAGTTTTTCAGGGTACATCAATCTTGGTTGGAAGTTGTTTTCTTTTAGTATCTGAAACTCTTCACTCCAAGCTCTTCTTGATTTGATGGCTTGTACTGAAAACTCTGCAGTGATTCTGGTGGGTGGTGGGCTTCACTGTATGTGATCGGTTTCTTTTCTCTAACAGATTTTTCTTTCTAGTACTAGGGATCAAACTCTGGATGTTGTGCTCGCCAGGCAGCTGTTTATGTCATTGACCTATCTTCCTGGTCCCATAACAGCTTTTAATGTTCTATTCTTTTACTGAATCTCTGGGAACATGATTATTATGTATCTAGGTATAGATTTATTTTGATTATGGCTATTTGGAGTTTTATATGCCTTAATTACCTGAGGTCATGTTTTTTTCTTATGTTTGGGAAATTTTCTGCAATTTCTTTGGGAAACAGTCTTTTTATGTCATTTGTTCTGACTCCTGCTGTTCGTTGACACCTATTATTCTTTTTTTTTAATTTTTTATTTTTTTTTATTTAGTGGAACTGGGGACTGAACTCAGGCCCTTGTGCTTGCCAAGCAAGCATTTATTGTACTGAGCCATCTCCCCATCCCCTGACACCTATTATTCTTATACTGATTTTCTTTGACAATCATCTTGTAGCTGCT
>PVKA01019832.1:19403-36179 GCA_004027165.1 Ctenomys sociabilis
TTTTTTTTTTTTTTTTTTTTTTTTTTTTTTTTTTTTTTTTTTTTTTTTTTTTTTTTTTTTTTTTTTTTTTTTTTTTTTTTTTTTTTTTTTTTTTTTTTTTTTTTTTTTTTTTTTTTTTTTTTTTTTCCTTTCATAAGGATATAACGTTTAAGGATTTTTTTCCCTCATGGGAAGAGAGGATTCCACTGCAGGATTTACAGTGGAATCTGGTGACTGCCCCAACAAAGGTGTGGCATCAGGCGATCAGCAGTGCAGACTGGTTTTTTTTGTTGATACAATGGATTTAAAGTCAGAATTTAACCCTCTGAGTTTGCTGGAGAGCATGGTCCAGGCTCCCAGGAGAAGGAGATGTTCAGATGGACCTGGGACCTTCACAATGGATTCCACTGTGGACAGTATTATCCCTATGAAATATGTGAAAGGACTGAGTAGTTACAGAAGTTCTATCTCATCCAGATAGAACTCTCAGATAAGAAGGGCTTCCAGGGCTTCTAATCCCAGGCCAGCTCCTGGGTGCTCATCTCAGCCTATACTGCCAACCTCATGATTTATTTTGACCATTTCTTCATCATCATTTCCTCTTAAATGTTTTAACTAAATATTGGAGATAGTCAATTTATAGATCACGTCTATGCTGTATATTTTTAATAAAAGAGGGATAATGAAGATTTATCAAAGAAGATGTAGGACCCACTCAGGGCAGATTACCAGTGCTCAAAGACATGAGGCACAGTACAGTGGAGAACCTGGAATCTTTTTTATGTTTCAGGCTGTGGAAATCAATAATCTATAATCTTAGTCTTAGTCTCTATAAGACATATGAATAACATGAAACTACTCAGTTTAACCCAGTTTGAAGGAAGGAAATCTCATTTCCTTCCAACAAATCACTATTTGGTCATTGGGTTTATTATTCTCTATGTTTCCCTAATAATTTTTACAAATGTATGTATACGGGTTTACATCATTATAAGTTTTGAGATTCACCATGATCATTGGATGTAGCTCTAATTTAATAGTTCATTATATCATTTTATGATTGTAACACTTTATTTATCTTCTCTATTGCTAATTTTAATTTTGGGTTATTTTTACTTTTTCCCATTTTAAACTTCCTTCTACAAGTCTTTTTGTGTTGGTGTGGACTTCTACACATTTATGCCAGGTCTGGTTGCATTTATTCTCATGTCTTTTTTTTATGTATTTAGTACAGGGTCTTCAGGGTCTCACTACAGTTTGGATTCACAGGTCAGACTCACAGTGATCCTCCTATTCTAAGCATCACAAGCACTGGGATTACAGGTGTGTCACCATGCCCAGTCTCAATGGCTGTCTCAGCGCACCCTGGGAGTGGGACCACCACAGCATGCCGGGGATCAAGCATGGTTCCTGTGTCTGCCTAAGCAGGCACTTTAGTCTGCTAAGCTATCTGGATAGCCCTATTCTCATGTCTTTTTTTTTTTTTTTTTTTTTTTTTCTTAAAAAAATCCTTTATTTGAAAGACAGTATGGTAATACGTGATATGTCATGAAAGAAGTATGTATTTAGAAGACTAGAATGACAGGCATTCTAAGAGTGACCCTTTTATTACACATTGCTATCTTCAGTGCAGTTGCTTGGTTCACAGGTATCTGCATATATTGTTAGTCAGGGTCAGAATCCTATCAGTTAACTGCTAGTTTCAAAAATCTGCTGGTGTTTCTCAGGATCATTGCCTTGTCAAATGGCTGTAGCTAATGATTCCAGAACTATATTGAATAGGAGGGGTGATATTTATTTATTTATTTTTGGTGGAGCCAGGAGGAGGGGTGACAGAAGATATCCTTGTCTTGTACCAGATCTAAGAGTAAAAGATTTCGGTTTTTCCCTGTTTAGAATTATGTTAGCCATTGGGTTTTCATAAATGGCTTTTATGAGATTGAAGTAGAGGCCTTCCATTCCAATTTTCTGTAGAGCTTTGAATATGAATGAGTGCTGGACTTTGTCAAAAGCTTTTTCTGCATCAATGGAGATGATCATGTGGTTTTTAGATTTCAGTCTATTAATATAGTGTATTACATTTATAGATTTGTGAATATTGAACCATCCTTGTATCCCTGGGATGAATCCTACCTGGTCATGGTGTATGATCTTCTTGATGATTTGCTGTATTCTATTTGTAAGGATTTTACTGAATATTTTTGCATCTATGTTCATGAGGGAGATTGTCCTATAGTTTTCTTTTTTAGTTGTCTCTCCTGGATTTGGAATCAGTATAATACTTGCTCCAGAAATGATTTTGGGAGGACTGCTTCCTTTTCAATTCCATTGAAGAGTCTGAAGAGTGTAGGGATTATATCTTCTATAAATTTCTTGTAGAATTCAACTGTGAATCCATCAGGACCTGGACTCTTCTTTATCAGCAGGCTTTTTATTACATTTCATATTTCATTGGCTGTTATGGCATTATTGAGAGTTGGTCTATCTTTTTGATTCAGTTTTGGTAATTTGTACCTTTCAAAGAATCTGCCCATTTCATCTGTGTATTTTATTCCGTAAGCATAAAGATTCTCAAAGTAGCTATTGATAATCTTCTGAATTTCCATTGGGTCTGTGGTGATTACATCCTTTTCATTACTTACTGCTTGTATTTGATTTTTTTCTTTCCTCTTTTTGATGAGGTTAGCTAGGGGATTATCAATTTTATTTAGTCTTTCAAAGAACCAGCTTTTTGATTTGTTGATTCTTTGAACTTTTCTTTGGCTCAATTGAGTTAATTTCTGCTCTAATCTTTATGATTTCTTCCCGTCTTTGCACTCTGGGTTTGGTTTGCTCTTCCTTTTCTAGATGTTAGAGGTGCAGCGTTAGTGTGTTTCTTTGTTCCCATTCTGTTTTCCTAATGTGTGAGTTCATTGCTATGAATTTCCCTCTGAGAACTGCCTTCACTGCATCCCATAAATTCCAATAAGTTGTGGTTGAATTTTCAATGAATTGTAGATATTGTTTAATTTCTTGTTTAATTTCATCTGCAACCCATTGATTGCTAAGTAAGGTGTTGTTTAATTTCCATGTATTTAGCAGGTTTTTCTGGTTTCTTGTTGTTTATTTCTAGTTTCGTTGCACTATGGCCAGATAATATGCATGGAATAATTAGTGTTTTCTTGCATATACTTAAGCATGACGTATGGACTAGTAGGTGGTCTATTTTAGAAAATGACCCATGTGCAGCTGAAAAAAAGTGTGTATTAGCTGTGGTTGGGTGGAATAGTGTGTAAATGGGCACTAAGTCCATTTGTTCCAGGCTCTGGTTCAGTTCTGCTACTTATTTACTAATTTTTTGTCTGGTTGACCTATCTTTTTGAGATAAGGGGGTGTTTAGGTCTCCTGCTAAGACTGTGGTCTTGGATATTAGATTTTTCATGTTCGTTAAGATTTGTTTTAAATAGTTTGGTGCTCCCGTGTTTGGTGCATAGATATTTATGAGCATTATCTCTTCCTCTTGATTTTTTTCCCCTAAGCAGTATATAGTGGCCTTCTTTATTTCATTTGATCATTCTTGGTTTGAAGTTGAGACTGTCTGAGAGCAGGATTGCTACTCCTGCTTTTGTCTGAGGTGATGGGGCATGCAGTATTGTTTTCCATCCTGTGACTTTCAGCCTATGAATTTCTTTATGAGTTAAGTGTGTTTTTTGTATACAGCATATTGTTGGATTTATTTCCTAATCCACTGTGCCAATCTATTTCTCTTAATTGAGCCCATTTACATTGATGGTTACAATTGAGATGTGTTGACTTATGATTGACATGTTACTTACCTGCTGTTGTTTACTCCTTTTTTCTCCCATGTTTAATTATTTGCTCTATTTTGTGGGTTCCTTCTGTTCTTGTAGGTGGAGTTCTGATCATTTTGGTCCCTCTCTAGAACATCTTTCAGTAGTCTGTATAGGGTTGGCTTTGTCATCATGAAATTCTTTAGTTGTTCTTTGTCATGGAAGTATTTCCCTTCTCCATCAAATTTGAAAGAGTTTTACAGGTACAGTAGTATGGACTGGAATGTGTTTTCATAGAGGACTTGAAGAACTCTGCTCCATGCTCTTCTTGCCTTCATGGTTTGTGAGGAGCAGTCGGGTGTAATTCTGATGGGTTTTCCTTTGAATGTGATCTGCTTCTTTTCTCTAATGGCTTTCAGTATATTGTTCTAGTGCTGGATTTCTGGGATCTTGACTATTATATGTGTCGGTGTGTTTTTAGTTGGGTTGAAGTTATTTGGTGTTCTGTATGCTTCAGTTGCCTGAATGTCATATTATTTCCTCATATTTGGGAAGTTTTCTGCTATTACTTCTGCCCACATTCTTTTTGTATCATTTGTATTGACTCCATCTTTTTCATTGATGCCTATTTGTCTCACGTTGTTCATCTTTGCATCGTCTTATAGGTGATGAATTATTTTTTTTCCTGCATCCATGTTGTTTTTAAGAGATCTTTTCTTACCTTTTCAGTAGCTACATCAGTGTCTTCAAGATCTGAAACTCTGTCTTCACTTTCACTCAAATGGTTTTGCAAGCTTGTGTTTGAGATTTTAAGTTTCTCTATAACTCTTTGACTCTGCTTCATTCAATCTTTTTCTTTCCTGTATTGTTCATTCAAGGAATCCATCATTTTTCTAATCTCCTCTATTTTTTTTATCACTGTCTTCTTTAGAAGCAGTTATTAATTGTTTTACTGCAGTTTTTTTTTCAGATTGTGTTTCCTCCATGTTTCTGCACTTGATTCTGTACTTCAGATGCTATGAATTCAGATATTTCTTTTTTTTTCTTTCAGAAATAAATTCTGCTCTGCATTCCTCTATACATTTCTGCTGTTGTTTATTTACTTCTGATGCTATTAATTCATACATTTCAGCTGAGCTAGTGTCCTCTGCATTTGTTCTGGATAGGCTTGAGGCCTGAGATTGCATTTTGCTCCTTGTTTTTAATCATTTCCTATAGCTCTGACATGTGACCTTTGGTATAGCGCTTTGGTGCAGTTATAACCTTAGCACCTAACGAAATTCAAGTACCAACATACCAAGTTCTAGTTCATGTAGTTGTGCCTGGCTTGGGTCTGGCTGCTGTGCTCACCTCCTTCCTGTTGCTGTCCTGGGAGGTGAGCCTGTTGTGCCCCTTTGGTAAGATGTTCTGCTCCTGGATTAGCTGAGTGGTTTTGACCCTAGTCTCACTGCAGGGACTTCAGTTACAGAATTTCACCCTATGCCTGTATGCAAGGCCTGGGCTGGGTCTGCAGGGGTTGGGCGGGGGCAGGAGAGCACAGAAGCTCTCCCACACACTCACTAGGCCTGGGCTTTGGTGGGTCTACAGGGCTCCCAAAAGAATGGTGAATGTTTTCATTCACAGGGCGGGCTGTGCTGGGTCTGGAGGGGCGCAGAACACGGGGAAAGATATCTCTCACATTGTGGGCCTGTTCTTGATCTGGCGGGACAGTGCAGAAGCTCTCCCATATACTCACAGGGCCTGTGGTTGGACGGACCTGCACTGCTGTCTTTAAGATCTGAAAGTCTATCTTCAGTTTCGTTCCAGTGTTTTTGCCAGCTTTCAATGGAGCTCAACTTCCTGGATATGTGTTTGAATCTGTTTCATGTATTCCAGTTCTTACCTGTATTGTTCATTCAGTGTTTCCATCATTTTTCTATTCTCTATTTTTAAAAATCTGACTTCTTTTGATGTTCTGGGCAATTCTTAACTTTTTTTTTTCTTTTTTTTGAGTAGACTATTTATTTATTTATTATGGAACCGGGGATGGAACTCAGACCCTTGCGCTTGCCAGGGAAGCGCTTATTCTACTGAGCCATCTCCCTGGCCCCTAATAAATGTATGTATGTAAACGTCTTGTAATTTTTTTTTTTAATTGTTTTTTGTCTTTTTGAGACAGGGTCTCACTATGCAGTTCAGGCTGGCCTTAAGCTCACTTTGTAGCTCAGGCTGGTCTCGAACTCACAACAATCCCGCTGCCTCAGCCTCCCGAGTGCTGGGATTACAGGCCTGCGCCACCACGCCCGGCTGGGCAATTCTTTCATGACTGTTGTCATTTCTTTTTTTGACCTGCGAGATTATTTCTGATCATACTTCTTCTATAGCCTCATGGAGTTGTTTCTTTACTTCAGTTGCTATCATTTCAGAAATTTCAGGTATGTGATTTCTACATTCTTTTATGTTCTTGTCTATGACTTTTTCTGGGTGGACTTTAGGATTGAGATTACCTTTTGCTACGTCATTTTGGTATTTTTGAAGCAGTGGTGGGTGAGCCATGAGCATGGGTCCTGCTACTGTGGGGGAAGGGTTCCTGCTACTGTGGGGGAAGGGGAGGGCTCACCATGGCTGTCACCAGTGGTGTGGGAGACTGGCCCATGCTCAACAAAGCTTCTGTGTAGGTGATGGGCATGGGTCAGATTCACCAGGATCCTGCAGCTGCTCAGAGTCCTCCTAAATTCACAGATAGTTGAATTGGGCTCCAGCATAGCTGTCATACCTACATGCTGTGGCTTTTGGGTTGCAGTTCAGCAGAATGCCACGGGGAGATTGGAGTGTGACTTATATTCCCAAATGGTTTGTATATTGTTATCTTCTGTAGCTACTTCAGATTAAAAGACATAGGCATGAAATACTGATAAAACAATATAAGCAAAAAAACATTTTTTTCAATGAACTCAATGAAGTCAATAGTATAACTGTCTATCATATATTGTTTTTCTTTTTTCTTGCTTTTTGTCTTTTCACCTATTCCAATTGTTTTTTTCTTTTTGAGCTGCTTTTTCCCTTTCATGATTTCTTTCCATTTCACAATGGCTGTTGTAGATTTTTGGATCTTACTTTTTGTTTTGTTTTGTTTTTTTACCTAGGGAGACAGTATGATGTTTACATACATGAGTTTAATTTATTTCCCTTACGGGTATGATCTCTAGTTGCATCCATTTACCTATAACATCCTTGAGTTTTTCCTTCTTTATAGCTAAGTAGTACTCCATTATAGAAAAATTACACATTTTAACCCCTTTTTAAAATCCATCCCTCGTTTGATAGGCATTTGCATTGCTTTCATGGTGCTCCTATAATCTTCAGTGCACATACATTGCTGTGGTGGGTGATGTTTTTAATTCTTCTAGGAAAATATCCAGATAGCTGGGCCAAATGGGACCTCTCATCCTAGTTTTTTGAGGAGTTAGAGAATTCTCAAAAATATTTTAGAGCCAAAGCAATTTTGATTATCCAATTTCACTGATGTAATGTTTTTAATAAAGGGCAACTGAAATGTTAAATCTTATCATTCATCTAGCCATTTTAGCTTGGATTCTATTTTAAACCCTATAGCAGTAGATAGATGAAATATGTAATCATTTAATATAAGTACTATGGCATTCAATTGAAAAGCAATCATATAGCTCATTAAATGACAAAAGGAAGGCATAATTAAAGGTGAGATAAAGGGATGAAATTTAATCTTAAGGTGACTCTGACAGGGTGTGTCTTTCTCAAGGATACAGAGGGAAAGATCAACAACAGAACAGAAAAGAGACACAATCCTCCACATCTCCAAAGTCATTGCCAGTTGTTCTTAGTTGCAGTTGACGATTTCTGAATAGGGGTGAGAATCACCCCAGACTTTAAGCACCAGATCTATTACATTAAACCTTCAAATGTAAACCCACACTAGTTTTTTCCTGTTCACTTTTTGTCTGGGCCTCAAGTTCTGGTTATGATTATCTGTCTGCCATCTGACCTTGTTCAGGTGCTGGACCACGCCCTCTTCTAAACACAGAAGAATGATACAGGCCTTGCAACCTGCTCTCAAAGTCTCCAGGAAGTCGGCTGTGCTGGCCACCTGATCCAGATTCCTTATCACTGGCTCCTTCCCTCTGTTCACACCTCCTGTCCCACCTTCCACACTGGATTCACATTCACATATCTTGACCTGTGCCATAAATCTTGATTCTTAATTCTAGACGCTTGTGTTTTCATCTGCAACTCAATCAGCCTCACTAGAATTCATCACACACACACACACACACACACACACACACACACACACACACACACACAGTGACCTTTGTAGTATAACACTCTAGCACTCTCCTGGACGCCCTCTTGGATTAGACAACCAACCAGTAATGGTCTGGCTACCTTCTGGGACCTAGAAACATCCAGGGGAGGTGGAACAACAGGAAACTAGCCAACCCACAGAGGCTGAGATCACCTCTCCTTGCGATTCTCTTTTAGCACAGAGCTTTGTTATTCACTGCACCTTACTTCCGATAGCCCAAACTCCACATACTTGAAGGGACAAACAGCACCAAAAATGAAACATGTAGATTTTTATTTGCTGTTCTGTGTCAAAATAAGTAAAACTACTCAAATAAAACTGCACTGTGGTTATTTAGAACTTGCTAAAGCAAAGCATTGGCATGATAGCTAGTATTTACTGGAAGTTCAAAGGCAGCCGAGGAGCAGGAATACCTTTTGGAATTGCCAGAGAGAAGCTGTGTGATGGGCCTGAGCACAAGCTTGACTTTCTTTGGTTGGCACTAAGTTGACACTGGGGTCAAAAGCTAGAGCAGCTGGCATATCTGTCCATGTGCTGACAGCTTGGGGCTGGCAGCTAGGTTTGAGCCCAAATTCTGATGTCACATGTGGACTGGCCATTGCCCATTGTATATTCAACTTTCCACTTCCGCAAGATCCACATTTTCAGCTTCAAATGAAAAATTAATGTTTTTTTTGCCTTTCTTGTTTGTCACTCCCACAGGCCGATATGGTATGCTGGAGGTGAAGATGAAATATCCACGGTTTGCTGCAGATTCCAAAGTGTAAAAGGAGCCATCTTCTTGCTTATAGAATGTAAAGGGCAGACTCTCCTTCTTCGTCAGGGAATTCAGTTCATTGATGTTCTTTTTCTGAAAGACAGGGGAGAATTTATTATTTGCTCTTGTAGCTTAGATCTGGAACACCCTTGCAAAGACTGGTGTTTGGTCCCCAGGTTGGCACTATTGGGAGGTGGTGGAAACTTTTTTGAGTGAGGGCTGACAGGAAGGTTTAGGTCCCTGGGATGTGACCATGATGGGGACTGTGGGACTTTGGCTCCTTCTTTTGCATTCTGGCTGTAAGGGGAACAGTTTTTCTTTATCTAGCACTTCCACTATGATGGACCACCATGGGCCCAAAGCAATAGAACCAATATATTGTGATCAGAATTTCCCAAGACTGTGACCTCCAGAAAACTTCTCTCTTTGTAAGTTGGAGCTCTTCCATATCTGTTACTATGTTGGAGAGCTGACAAGCATAATAAGTACCCAGGCTACTTTGTGAAGGCCAGAAGGGAAGAACAGATGTCTTTGCTAAAGCTTTGGGTTTTGATCTTAGTATTAAAATTTTCCACTTGCTTGGGTTGGGAGGACAGGGGACATTTTTTCCAGCTTTCTTACCTTTAATTTTAATGAAGGTTGCTTTTGTTTTTTGGCACGGTAACAGCAGAGACAGAGCTCCTCTGTAGAGACAGCCAAAAAAATAGCATTTCTGTGTCCGAATCTTGAGTGTGTTGAAGGTAATACATAAAAGATCACTAGAAAAAGTCAGAAATCATGTCATATCTAGAGATATTTTTCTTTTACTGTTGGAATTTATGGTATAAACACCTCTTTTCTTCAGTTTTGTGATCACATTCTCAACCCTGCATTAGCATGGGAGCTAAGACCATGTGTATTCTGCGTTTCCCTCTTCCCACATCTCTGGCTCTATCTTCCTCCCAAGCCATCCAGAGTGACTTCCTGGGGCCTGTTTCCCTATGTGCTGTCTTGCTTATCATTAGCAGCCTCATGCAGCTGCTTCCTGAGCAGCGGTGCTTGGTGCCTTCAGGAGAACTAAGGAGCCAAGCCAGACCATTAACAGGTGCTCCACCCAGCCAGGGATAGGGGATGCATGAGGATGAACCACTTTTTTCTTTCTTTTTCTTGGTGGAACTGAAGATTGAACTTAGGTCCTTGCACTTGCCAGGGAAGTGTTTATTTTCCTGAGCCATCTCCCAGGTCTCAAGGACAGCCCACTATTGAAAGCGTCAGAGTTACCTCCACATTGGTCATCTGGAGCAGCCATGAGGGTGCGGCCTTGCAACTTCAGCACCTGTTGGTTTCTGTCTCGAATGAAGAATTTCCCTGGGTTACATCTGATTTTCGAACCTGGAAAACAGTGCCACACATCTTACATAATTCTCCAGTCCAGGTTCTGCCCCAGATCCCCACTTTGTTCCATAGGTCAGATAAGAAGTGTCTCTATCATTAAGTTTTCATTCAAATCCACTGATAGAAGAATGCTGTCTCCAGCGATTAGCCATCTGGGTTCTGGGTCCACACTGACTCTAGGTCACTTCTCCACAGGGACACTGAGAAGATGAACAAGTTACTAACTTCATAAAGTTTTGTGCTGCCCACCAGAAAAGTGGAGAAAGTAACACCTACCTTAAATATGGTTGATGGGAGGAATGCGAGGGATTCAGTGGGAGCTCACTATTGCTAGTATCAATAGCAGTTTTGATAACAGTCAATGAGGCTTCATTGCTATTACTGGTAGTAGTGGCATCGATAACATTCTGTTCTGCATCCTCTCCTGGGTGACCCCATGTCATCACTATGCTAGGATGGCATAGATCTCTGCCGTGAAACATACCGGCTGTGCAGATGGTGATGACAGCAGAAGGGTGGAAATGACAGAGGGAGACAGGCATGCTCACTAGCCACAGCATGTGTCAGGAAGGGGCTGGAGATGCATAAGCTTGGGGTGGAGGGATTGTGTCTGACTCTATGGGCCTGAATGGGCAGGAGCAGCTCCAGTAGTGGCCAGGAATTTGCCTCATAGCTGGAGGATTTGGGCATGCATTTGGGTCACCTGTGCCTAGAAGAGTAAACCCTACACTAGGAACTTATGCTTACTAACATCTCTGGTAGAGCAGGGAATCCACCCACCAGTGCTGAGTTTTGCATAGGGATGGCAGAGAGCCCAAATCTAGGGCTGGTGGCTGAGTCCATTTGGACTAAGAATAACAAATGGGCCAAGGAGATAGCTCAGCAGTACAGCCCCTCCCTGGCAAGCCAAAGGTTGTGAGCTTGACTCCTGGTACTAACCCTCCCCCACCAACCAAAACCAGAAAATCAAGGGTGATCATGTGATAGGTCACCTCTTAGATGAGCAGTTACACTATACAATGTTATGCATGTGAAACACAACCCCACACATGATCTCATTCTCTTATTCTACAAATGTGAAGCCTTTAGCTGGAACCTCTGACTTGTGCTCCTCCCTTTCATAGCTGCCCACAGCCTCCCTGTTCTGGGATCCTAGCTCTTTGCCTCTTCCTCCCTGAAATCTTCCCTGCATCCCTTGGTAGTGACAAAATTTTATTCTGAGCAGCCTTACCTGCAGCCTGTGCTTGGGTGTGGGGAGCTGCGTTACAGCTCTTTATGTTGCTGTTACTACATCTTAATGTAGGATTCATCTGATGCTTTCATAGGCTCTAGCTTGAGCAGTAAACAACACTAGGTCACTGCTTACTAAGGAGTCCCCTCTGGGTCTGGAGGAAGCTACCAACACAATCCTGGAGCTCCTGACAGAAACCACTTTTGACTTTGGTGGAAGCCTGAAGCAGAGAAGAGAACAGACCTCAGATGTCCTAGAGCCAGGCAATGCCCCAGGCAGGAGCCAACACTGTTAACACCAATCAAATCACCCCTACCCTTAGCAGACAGGGGAGGCCACCCCTCTGAACCATTGGTTTGGCTCTCTTCTCTCTTTCACATGATCTTCACAGCACCAGGCATTGTGAAACTGAGACCCACCAACCTCAGTGTGTAATGCCTCCTGGAGGGATGCAGGCCCCGGGAAGCCCACTCTACTACTTTGCTGGCCAAGGGTGGAGGGCATCTGAGTCATCCTTCTGGTGCTCAATCTTCATTGGAAAAGTGGGAATATAATACTTGCCAAGTACCCCGGTTGTGCCAACTGAATTATATCCTCTGTGGCAAGGGCTCAGGCTGGTTTCTGGTATGCAATTTCTCAATAAATGTAAATTTTCAGTCCTTTTACCAGATCACCAGACATTGTGCTACTTCTTGGATTTATTCTTCTCCACAAGGCTAAGGCACTCAAAGCTAAAAATGAAAGGCTGGATAGCCTCCTCTCCTGGTCATCCTAGGACCCCTCAGAAGATTACCTGAGTTGAAGAGAACCACAGAAGAAAGACTGGCCTCTGACAGCAGATGGCCTCCCACTGAGGATGGAATCAAAGACAACAGGTTAGAAAATGCAATTCCATTACCTTGGAATTTAGAGTTCACTGGGTAAGGAGTGATTTAATTCAGGATTACTACAGTTTCTGAAGTGTAAGCTCTAAAATACTCATTCAGAAACATGGTGGTGCTCTAAATAGTCTTAATTTTGGGAGATTCTGGGTTCAGCAATGTTAAGTATTTTTTTAAGGAGTTCTCACTGTCATTTTTCCAAAACATTTTGGGGGAGATTAACAAAAGTTGGCCTAGCTAGAGTCCTCTTGTCTGAAAGAGAGTCCCTTTTCTATTACTGTTAGAACTGCAGATTTATATTGAGAGACTTTAGCTTTGCTTAATTTTTTTTTTTTTTTTTTTTTTTTAATTCAGGAAAAGAAGTTTTGGAGCTGCATACCATTCAATTGGGAAAAAGTGTTTTAAAATGTGGAAGGAACTTAAAATATGAGCACATGCATCAAAGACAGATATATCTGGGCCTTTGAATGAAAACAGATCCATCTCTACTGCTTTCTGTAGCTGTCCCTGTCTAATTACATTCCTAAGGCTCAGATGTCTTGCAGGTTGGATAGAGAGAACGTGACTCCATTAGACAGTGCTTAATTCTACTTCCCTACTTAGGAACTATTTCTTGATGCTGAGGATGGATTTGTAGACGTGTCTTACCTTCTGACTCCTCTGACTGGGATTCGTCTTGGTCTCTGAAGGGCAGCTCAGGTTTCATGGATGGGCTGCCACCCACGGAGGACATTGTACACCCTGAGAATGAACACAGTGCAAGACACGAGGGAAGGCAGGGTTGCGTAGCTGTAAGGTTATTTCTTATGGGAGCTTTGGGCCCTAGGAAACCTCTCCTGATGTCTCTAACACCCACAGGACAGTGACCCAGCTGTACTTGGGAATGTGGCCTTAATAACACAGGGCCAGATCGTTCCGTTTCACAATGGAATTCTATTTTTATTTTATCCACGCAGGTAATACTGTGTTTTGCCCAGCAAATGACAATTTATCTTTTGTGGCCACATATTTTATTTTTATATGAATAAAAATATTTTATTTTCCAGACTCACCAGGAATCACCCGGGGGTCTGGCTAGAATGCAGGCTTTGGTTCAGTGGGTCTCATGGGTCCTGAGGGTCCACATTTCTATAAGGTGTTGGTGATGCTGAAATCACTGGATCACCTACCGTACTGAGTAGCGAGGCCCTAAGAACCGCCGTGCCTAGTGTCAGGTGCAGAGGGTGCTCACAGTCATTCCTCTACTCTGGACGGGGGCACCGTCTCACTTACCCTTTGGCTCTGCACAGCATTCTACAGTGTAAAGCTCTTTTACATGTGTGAGCAAGCAAAGCCTCATTACGGGACTGGAAAGAAACACAGATCAAGTACTTTTCTGCTCTCTACAGAGATGGAAAAAATCGAAGTTGAGAATTATCCACAAGGTACCAGAGCTAGAAATAGGTAGCAGAGCCCTGGCATGCAAACCTGGACTTCTCAACCCCTGTGCCCCATAGCCTACCCCCATTGCCCATGGAGGCACAGCTAGGCTGAAGATCAGACATGAGTGTTCACTGTAGTCTTGTCACCGACATAGCTAAGCTATGTAAGCTCCTGGGGGCCTCAAAGACACACATATCTCAGAAAGCCTGGGCATTTTGTGTTACCATATGGGCTGGATAAATTTCCCAAACTTTAAAGTGCACATGAATTATCTCGAGCCTATTTTCTTTAAAAGGCAGAGTCTGATTCAGTATGTCAGAAATGAGGACGGTGGCTGTGTTTCTAATGAGCTTCTAGGGATGCAGATGCAGTCGACCTAGGGATCACATGCTTTACTGTGGCTGCATCTTTAAATCACCGGAGGAACTTTCAAAATTATAGCTCTCTGGGTCTCGTGTTCAGAGCTGGGTGTAATTGGTCTGGGTGTGGTTCAAGTTCGGTGATTTCTTAAAGCTGTGTGAGAGCAAGTGCTGAGAATCTCTGTGGTACCGTGTTGGGCTTCCAGCTGAAACCAAAGTACCCTGTCAGGTGGCAGACTTCTGATGGTTGTAAAGCTCCTGTCTCAGATTTTCTCTTATTAGATAAGTCATGTTTGTGAGTTCTACCAAGATTAAAACTAGCTTAACTTTATTCTCTTTTTTAATGCTCTCTTACCCCAGAGCCCTTTGGGAGTTCCACTGGGAAATAAATCTAGAAAATAGAGCAGAGTTGCAGCTCTAGAAAGAGCATCAACTCTAGAAATCAATCTAGAAAACAGAGCAATGAGTATCAACTACTTTGTGGCCAGATTCAGTTGGGATCAGTAGCAGCACCCTGAAATCTTTCTTCCATCAAATTCAATCTCCTATTGGATCAAGTGAAATCATCAACCCAGAGTCTTATTACCCTACTGATGCGGATAAGGTATTTACACCAAATTGGAAATATGATCCCTAAGCTAGGGTCCCCACTGTGATGGTAACAGGAGGTGGTGGGACATTAGAAGATACATTCTAGTGAGTAGTCGTTATGGTGTGGATAGGATATGTCCCCCAGTGCTAATGTGTTGGGAGCTTGGTCCCCACTGCAGCAGTACATGTATGGTTTTCAGATGTGATTGAATGGTAAGGGCTCTAATTTTATGAATGGGCTACTCCTAGTAGCTCAATGGGCTTATCAGCACCTGGGACCCAGCTGGGTGAAGTAGGTCAGTAGGGTGTGGCATCGAAGCCTGCATTTTATCCTTGGCCCCACCCTTGAGGTCTCCCTCCGTGTCTTACCTTTGTCTTTCTCTTACCTGCTCCATCTCCTCTTCTTGTCCCTCGCTTCCTCTTCCTGCTCTTCCTCTTTTGTTCTTGTTCCTTGATGCAGTGAGGTGAGCAGCTGTCCTGTCCTTCACGGTGCTCTTCCATCATGATGTTCTGTCTTCTCTCAGGCTCAAATAATGGAGCCAGCCAATTAGATACCATGCACCAGAAACAAGCCTTTAATCCTTTAAGTTGTTCCCCCCACCCCAGATATTTCTTCTTAGTATGGGGCGATGACAGCTCAGAGGTTGTTACTAATCATGTCCTGTTTTGCCATGTGGTGGCTCCCCCCGCATGCATTCCTGGCACCAGGAGGTGACACAGCCAGGAGATCTCTTGCTAGAACTGGTATTATACAATTCAGCTTTCAGCCTCTAAAACTGTTAACCAAATAAAATTCTTTTCTTATAAGTTCCTCAGCCTCATGCATTTTATTATAGTAACAAAGCTGACTAATATACAGACACAATTGTTCTGAGTCGGGATAATGAAACCCAAGGGCTACTAAAAAGGTGATAGTCTCAGACCACTTAAAGAAAGGCTACATTCAGTCAGCTGGGATAAGCATCTAGCAATTAATGAAAGCGAGACCAAAGCAGTGGGTTCCCCAAATGCTTTCCAAAGACAGAATAGCAAAGCCCTACTACAAAGCACCGAAGTAATATATTTTCCAGCCCCCTTCTCTTCCTCACTCATGGCTCACTGATTTGTAGTACAAGCTCTCCTGGGTGAGAGTCTGCTCCTGTACCTTGGAATAAGTTGTTCAGAGCAGGTCTTAGGGATAAAATCTGGAAAGTTAGAAAATCCAAAGGGAAGAGATTCTCCTAGTGAGAAAAAAGTCTGGCCAAATTAATAAGGCTGGTCCCTGTACTAAGCAAAACAGTAGGTGTGGGCCAGAGGGCTAGAAGGGCCAAAGTGGTGCCGTACCTGGAGGAGCTTTCCAGCAAAGCAGGGTGGGAGTTACATACCTGGCTCAGGGATATGTGCGTCTGAAGAGCTGAGTGGACAGTAGGAGCTCTGGTTTGTCTTCTGGTGCAACTCACAGTGATCCAGGAGACTATTCTTCAGTGGGAGGGACAAAGTGGGAGTGACGAGATCCGAAATCAGGACAGCAATAAATAGTCATCCAGGAGACTTTTGCGGGGGCATGTTAAAGAGGATTGCAAAGATTTTGACACAACCCACATTTAAAGGTGGGGGCTATGTGCCCTCCCACTGACTCTGAGAGGGTTTAGCATGGCTTGATGAAAAAGACCCAGTGGACCCTGTGTACCCTTTCCAGTCTTTTCTAGGTTTTAAGGCACTAGCAATCTTTACTGCCTGCCCCCTGTTCTTGCAATCCAGTTGCCAAACTGTGAAAGGACCCAAACAGCTCCACGGAAAGCAACCAGGTATTTCCTGGCAATCCCAACTGAAATTTATCCACAGCCATCACCATCTCGTCCCCTAGTTAGTAAGTCATGTAGCGCTGCAGCCTCCCACCACAAAAGAGTGATGTAAAACAGGGTCTCCTTAGCTGAGCCCTGCCCACATTGTAGAATTATGAGTGAAGTATGGCATTAAGTTTTAATGTCCCACATAACTTATAGCTTAATGTTCCAGATAACTAGAACATAATTTGACACCAGGGTGAGGTGTTCCACTAACTGAACATTTCTTTTCTCTTTTTAAAATTTTTGTATTCATTTAATG
>PVKA01019833.1:0-41377 GCA_004027165.1 Ctenomys sociabilis
CGAGTTCAAGCACATAAGGTGTTTGAATGTCAACAGAGTGCCCACTTTTGACAGGTGTAGACAAAGGAAGGGTTGTAGAAAGAAAAAATCATGATGTGTGTGTATAGACAGTACAGTTGGGATAGATAACGCTGTGCTTCTACATAATTCTATGAGAGGCAAGATCTGCACTAATGGTGGTTGGAAAGGATATTATGTCAGCTTTTAGTGCTATGGTCATCCACTGGGTAAATAATTATTCAATCTTTGATATAATTCAGCTATAAAAAACCTGTAAATATAATTTCATGTATGCACCTTGTACAATACCAAAACGTTATGAAAACAGTTTGCAATGTATTATTTCATCGACTCTGTATGGTTATGGTGCTTTGAAACTGTCTGATTGACATTTGTATTTCAATAAAATAAAAATAAATGAAAAAAAAATAATTTTCCTCCTCAAATCTTACCTTTTCATCCTTCCCTCTGGATACATTCTAAACCTTTCTCTGCTTGTAGAAGCAAATTTTCTGGAATACCCAATCTCCCTTTCATTGTTCCTCCTCAGGTTATAGTTGAACAATTTTGTTTTTCTTGCATGCAGTTCATAACTTCTTCTTTTTGCTATTTGTCTTACATAGTTCTCAGAACCCAAACTACATACTTTATAAATGATCCCTCTTCTAGCAGTATCTGCCTTAGGGAAGGCATTTCTTCTGCATTATTCAAATGGTGTCCTTTCAACTCACAGTATCCTTCTATCCCCATGCCAGCTCACACTCTCCAGCCCAAAAGCTCCCCCCATATATTTTCAGTTTGTGTTACTGTGTACCTTGCCCTCGTTACTCTTAGTTATAAGGTGTTAATGTTCTGTTTTCCTTGTTTTTTAAAGAATCTCCTACATTGATTTCTGAGATAATACTTTGAAGTCCTTAAGACACAAATTGGTCCTTCATGTCATTTATGATACAAATTCAAATGTCCAATTATCTGAGCTGAATGGCATTTTTCTCCATTGCCGTGGCTAATCCTGCCATATCATGTTTATATCCTTTAGTCATTTCCATGATAATTAGGAGTGGAGGTAAGTTAGTTTTCTGGATTCTTGTCTTTTTCTTCTTATTCCTTAAAACAACACTTTTCTTTGGGTTCCGTGAGCACTCTCCAATAACAGGTATCACAGAGAGGCTTCTCTCCCAAACCTTCTCCTTGCTGTTGCTGCTTTGCCTTCTCTCTCCTGACTTAAGTTGCCAATGTTCTGCCCAGAACAAACACCCATCCTCCTTCCTGCATTCTTTCAGGTTCTTCCCAACAGCAGTGGCAGTGTTCTTCCGCCTCAGCCTTTATCTCCTTTATCAGATACTGAATGTTAATATCATACTGTTAGGTAAGTGTTAAGAAGAGTGTATCGTTAAGATGTTCTGCTGTGTCAAGCATGTGTTTAGATGGCAAACTACATAGTAAGGAAGGATCCTTCTTGCTATTTGAGGGACCTGGAGAACTCTAGACACCATCAAGTTTTCTTCTTCATATTCATATGGGAAAATGACCTGATGATATTCTCTTGAATTTAATGGAATAAACTATACTGTTTGGAAATGAATTCTATTTCTATTTGTAACAATGAAGTCCCTGAAGTATGGACAACCCAGGGACAAAGATCTTTGGAACCTAGAAAAATAGGCATTAAGTTGTAAACCAAATATTTTAGTGTTTTTTTTAGATGCTTTTTGATATCATAACTGATTGATGACTCTGGATTTGCCTGAAGCATTTTTTAAAAAAGAAAATTCGTGCCTGAGAAATAAATACAAAATCAGTTAGACTTGAATTTGTTCTATGATTATTCAATTGTTCTCCTTGTGTCTACAACACAAGAACTTCTTTAGTCTTTCAATTAGAAATTAATCAACAGATTGAGGAGTCCAAGGGTTTAAATATTGTTGTGGCCACATGATTCTTTTGAAGCAGTGACAAAATGCATTTGACCCTCGGCTAATGGAAAGATGTTTGATAAAGGAAAGTGACATCTACTGAGGACCAGTGCAATGCAGGGTGACTCTAAATGCAGCACATTTGGAGGAGGGACACTTGTGACAGGTTATGGTCTAACTCTGACCTGATAAGAAAGGTTGATGATATGGGACTAAGGAACTGGAAAAAGACTTCCTTAGTGTGGGAACAGAATGGAACCATGAATTCCAATGCCCCTCTCATTCTCCAGCTGAAAGTGTAAAGAGGAAGAGCACCTAAAATTCCAGCTTTCTACTATTGAATATGCTCTTCGTGAAACGTCAAAGCAAGAGAAGGGATGGCAAGATGGCTTGGTGAACTAAGCACCTGTATAGACAAATGCAGGGACCATGGTTTGATCCCTGGCACTGCATGGCATGCTGGCCCCGTGCCCAGACACACTGAGCCGGTGATCAAGTCCAGTGTGGTTGTGCAGGCCTGTAATCCCAGCACAGGGGAGGCTGAAAACAGAAGGATCACTATGAGCCTGAGCTGACACCCTGTGTCAAATACATAAAATACAGGAGAGGCTGCCTAGAGAGAAAGTTGTGTTCAACCTCAATTTCTTTTATAGTTCACTCATTTTTACCCATATGTTGTATATTGAAGAATATGATTCTATTTTCTCAAAACCTTTTGAATTTTCCTATTTCACTGATTTATAGCTATAATTCTAGTTACTCAAGAGACAGAGACCAAGAGGATCACAAGTTCAAGGCCAGCCTGGGCAACTTAAAAAACTCACCAAAGTTAAAAAAAAAAAATCAGGGCTAGGTTTGTACCTTAGTGATAAAGGACTGTTGAGTTCAGTTCTTAACACTACAAAAAAAAGGGGCTTTCATGAGCTGATGTGGTCTGATCAAGCTCAATGCTATGCAGACAAGGTCAGTTCCAAATGAGAAATGTGTCATTCTGATTGCTCCATCAGTTATTTTATGAAAAAGGTTTAAAGTCAAAATTAACCACTTTAACCATGTATCATATTCATCTTTCTAATATAAACACTATTCATGATCCAAGATTGACAAGCTTACATTTGCAAAGCTCTAAAGATTGTCATTTTGGGGCAGAAAAATATCACATTAAGGAGAATGCTAAATAATCCACAGGATTTATATATTTACCAGTTTTGAGCAGCTCTATTTTCAAAGGGAGAAACAAAATAATTTCAACTAAGTGAGCATAATATTAATGACAGCAGTAATACAAATAAATTTAAAATGATGCCAGAAAGCATATGATAAAGGAAAAAAGTCTAATTCTCTTTTATTTATCCAGTAAAACATGCCAAACATGCTGATGTACTTTTGTCCATAAACTTTGTTTGAAAATTTCTCTAGACATTAGCCAACCCCATGTCAACAAAGGATTGGAACTTGGTTTGGTGCAATTAAAAGATTTTACAACTTCCACAATGGAAATCTACAGGAAAACTGGCAGTGCATCAAACAATTCAGCTGAAAAGAGGAAATAAGTGGAGTGTAGATGAAACACTGAAAAGGGTGGCATTCTCTCGGAGGATATTAGCATAGTGGCAGTGGTCTTAGAGTACTGCAAACATCATTTTCAGACTCCCTTTCATCAGCTCCCTTTGGATTAGGAAATATTCCAATACTCCTATGCATCCCCAATTGAAGTTGAAGCCTGCGTCTCAAAGCAGCTGTGCTGTCATTCTTCAAATAGGATAAACAAGGACACTGATGGAAGCAGGGGTTCTCTGTGTGACACCACAATCCTTGGGGGAACAGAGAATCACGTTTCCAGTGTGAAGTTTGCTATTTTGAACTGGGTGTGCTGTGAGGATGGGCTGCCTTTTATAATTAATTATGTAAACTTTGAAGGCCTACTCAGTTGACTTGTGCCCCTGAAAACCAAAGAGTAATGTACAAGGAAGCCTGTCACTGGACATACTGAGACAAGAAATGGGGTTTGTAATTTCAGTATTTTCTCTAATGCTGTATCTGATGAATGTTATCAGAGAGACTGAGAAACTATCAAATGTCAAGCTCACAAGAAGAATGCCAGCTTGACAGTAGGATGTTTTTGAGGAGTTTTATGTTTTCAAAACATAAAGACTTAACACAAGGACAAAGTAAATTGTAGCAGTATTTCTTTTAAAAAAGAAATCAACATGCTGATGCTAAACTTCGCAAGGTGAAACAAAGGAACTAGAATAGCCCTGTTTTGTAAAGTTTTGAAAGACTCATATAATCTTATTTAAATCTTCCAATAATGCGATAGCAATCAAAATGGTTGCTATATTTGTGAAAGTGCAGACATATAGATTAACACAACAGAGTTAAGTCAGAAGTTAGCACACATCCATTAAAACATTTGTCTTTTGGGAAAAGTTCAAAGGCAATTTAAAGAAAAAAAATGAAAGTATAGTAATTTTCATCAAATGATGTTAGAATTGGATATTTATATCAACAGCTGAACTTTGCTCTGTATATCATAGTTTATACAAAAAATATCTCAGAATAGATCATAGACTTAAATCTGGAATATAAAATTGTAAAATTTGTATAACAAAAAAAGAAAAGAAAATCTAAATAACTTTGGGCCAGAAATATTTCTTAAATTTTAACATCCAAAATGCCAAAAGGTAACAGGAATGATACAATGAATTTCATCAAAGGAAAACTTGTTTTGCAAAGATACCAATAAGATCAGCTGGGAAGTTGGCTTAGTGGAATAAGCATTTCCCTGGCAAACACAAGGGCATGAGTTCAATCCTTGGTTCTGCCAAAAAGAAAGATATCAATAAGAGAAAAGCTTTAGATTTCATAAAAGTATTTGAAAAACACATATTAACAATGAAGTTTTGTCCAAAATACATAAAACAAACTCACACAACTCAATAAGGAAACAAAGACATGGACAAAAAAGTTGTATATCAGAAGACATATGGGTAAGAGATAAACAGAGGAAATGTTGGTCAACATTATTAATCATTAGGTAAATGCAAACTAAAGTCACACAGTGACTATCAGAATGGATGAAATTTAGAACTGATGAAATTTAGTATGCTTGAGGAAACATTCTATACAGGTGGAATTCTTATATATCCCTGGTGAAGACAAAATATACTATAGTTACTATGGAAGAAAATTTGCCAGCTCCTTTTAAAGGAAAACATACACTTATTATAAGACCTAGAAATTCTACTACTAGATATTTTCCCAAGAAAGACAAAAGCTTATGTTTACACAAAAATCTGTACGTGAGTATTTGTGGTAACTTTATTCGTAATGACTGAATACTAAAAGCCACGCAGATGTCTTCAACAGCTCATGCATAAAGGAACTGTGGTCCACCCAGCTAATGAAATTCTTTCTAGCAAAAGCAAGGGGTGCATTATAAATCTGCATTTAACAGCATTTCTTTTAAGTGAAAGAAGATAGACCAAAAGACTTATACCATATGACTAGATTTATATATTGTTCTGAAAAGGCCAAACTATGAGGTAAAACTTGTAAAAGGCTGCCAGTGGGCGGGGGTGGGAGCAGGCTTAGGCTGCAGAAGGACTTTGGAAATGCTTTGGGCATCCGCTGTGTATCTTGATTTTGCAGGTAGTTCCATGACTATGCATTCATCAACAGCTAAAGAACCATAATGCACAAAGGTGCCAATTTCAATGTGTGTAACTATTTTTAAGTATAAAAGAATAAAGCAGTGCTTAGAGTTTTAAAAGAGTCATAGTGGTCCTTGGGGATACTGACTGTGGCTTCTATTTTACCCTAGTCTCCTAAAAAATGTGTATTTAATGCTTGTTTAAAGTGCATTCTCTCTACATTAGGTCATAGTGAGAGTTAGGGATAGCCATAACACTTCTGTGGTCTTGAGACTAGATTTATCAGACTTTTTAATGCATGCAGAAAAAAGAAATGAGATTATGTTTTAATGAATGCCCCAAGGCATTTCCCAGAATTGTTTTTTTCTTATGTAACAAAGGAAGACTTCGTTTTATAATGTGTCTGAATAAATAAGAGCTTTTGCCCAAAATGAAACAAAGTTGTTTTCTTTCAAGAAAAAAAAAAAAGAAGGAAGAAACAACTGGAGAAATACATATGACTGCTTAAAAGTGTTTTTCTTTTCCTCTACATTTGAAAATGTGACAGCCCTTCGCCTCCAGCACCTCAGCTGTGCAATCAGGATGTGGAAGGAAGGGTTATTAACAAGAGAACTCCCATTCTGTTTTCAAACCCACATAATACCAGTTGAAAAAATAGCCTTGCTGAAAGAATATTATACATCTTTCACACCATACTTGGAGATTTCTGACAGTCAGTTCTAAAAAAGTACAACAACCCATAGTCTATGTCAACCAGAACAATTCCTCTGTTCCATAAGATCAGGAGGCAGTGTCCCTCTCCCCCGAAAGGTTTTGCCAGCCTAATATATTCCCCAAGTCAGATGTGTCAGGGAAAACCGCATCTTGCTGTGGGATTCAGATGTGGTTAATTGAGAGAAACACTACTGTTGTTACTGCACTTACAGTGGTGACAATTGAAAGAGTTCTCATGACAGCAGAAATGACACTTTTGACATTCTAATATAGAGACAGAAGCACACAGTTCAGAGTGTGCAATGCCTCGTGACTCGGCCTGCTTGCTCTCACACTTTGCAGTGGCTCTTGGCACCACTGCATGTCTTAAAGTACACACCCTTTCTGCCAGGAACAGACCTCCTTCACCGTGCCTCATTATCATGGTGGCACAGAATCAAACCCCATTCAGTTCTCGCTGCTCTTAAGAAGAGTAAAGCTTTATGTCAGAGAGCTGGAGAGCTCCTTGCATAGGGCTTTGCCTTCATGAATGGAAAACTCCTGAACCTCTAAGTCTAGGCCTGTGGAGGAAATCTTTGACTTAAAAATCTACCCCATAGGACTAAGTTATATCAAAGAGAACAATCTCCTACCTTTGGGGCAACAACCTTCACTGAGTCAGTGACCCTCCAAGGATGTTTTCCATCCTTCTCTGTAGCCTTCTGTCTTGAGCAGGAGAGAATAGAAGAAAACTCTCCCAACTTGACTTCACATGAAAAGGTCATATATCTCTTGGTCATGATGATTTGTAGAATAATGGAAAAATTTTTGAGTAATGGAAAGTGTCTTGAGGCCACACTGGTTCCTGAGAATAAAAAAGGCAAAAATTAGATAAAAGAGAGAAGACATAGAGGCAACGTGGAACAAGAAAAGTGGCTGATGGGCCCTAGAGGAGAAGGGTTCAGTGTGCGGACAGATGGAGGACATTAACTTCCAGAATTGCATCAGGGCTCAAAAACCTTTATTTAAACGTTATTCATCACTCAGACAGATATCTCTGCTGCATTTTGGAAAAATAAGTGTTCTATTCTTTATCTCCAACTTTGTATTACCTTCAAAACATTTTCCATAGACAGAAATTAATTCTTTCTTTATGTATTTAGTGCAAGGTCTACAGGATCTCACTAAACAGACCAGACTCATAGTGATCTTCCTGTTTTTCGTCTTCCCAGGCACTGAGATTACAGGTATGTGACACCATGATCAATCTCAGTTGCCATCTCAGTGCGCCCATGGGGTGGGGCCAGCCTCCCCCCCAACCCCCGCATCTGCCTAAGCAGGTGCTTTAATCTGCTGAGCTATCTGGCCAGCCCAGAAATTTATTCTTAATTTTCTGTCTCATTGCGTATGGTACAATGACTTTTTACTGCCAGGTAGAGTTGTTTTTCAGTTGTTTGAAGACTGCAACAGAGAAGCCTGCACATGGCCTTTTTCCAAAACATAGATTGAATGATTTTGTTCCTCCAGTTCTCTGTCCTTTTAAATTTACTAGCTTTAAAGGAACTAGTAAATATATATTAGGTGTGCTTTGGTGTTTTCTATCTATTCTTAATAAAACTATTTTAATGAGTACTGCATCTAATTTATTTTGTGCTAATTTTTTAAAAAGATAGTTATTCAAGCGATAAAACATTAACCTATTAATTTGAGATGATTTGATGAAACAGGTAATAAAATATTCTCTAAGGTATAATACACCAAATTAGAAACTTACTGTGTATTCAACTTGATGCCTTGTTCATTTACTAAGTCTTAAAACTTTTAAAATATATACAAAGCAGTCATGGTCAACTTATGCTACAGCACAAAATTTCAAATTCTAATGCACAAATGCTCAATTCTTGCTTTTGTTGTGACTCTTATACAGGTTAAGGGAGAGATCTACATGACACGCTTAGGGATCTAGGGAGGTGGATGTTCCTTCGTTTGGCAGTGCGTGGAGGGCCTTGCTTTTTCAATTTCCGAAGAAAGAAAGGGTGGAGTTTTCAAAATCTCGCAAGTGTTTTTAATTGGTTCAGTCTGAAAAAAAAAATATACCACATCTTTTTCATTCATTCCTCAGGTGACGGTCATTTTGGTTGCTTCCAAGATTTGGCTATCAGACACTGTGCTGCTTATAAACATAGGTGCACATATATCACTGTGATATGATGTTTTCAGTCCCTCTGAGAAAATTCCCAGTAAAGGGAAATGGCACACCTGACTTCCATGTTCGTCAGCCTAAATTATGGAGCAATTATGATGTTACTCCACCTACTTTCAAGGAGCAGACAAGTGATAGTAGCATGTGAAACACTTCCCAACATTATTGACTGTGACATGTCCACAAGTGTGTATCCAACTGATAATTTTTATTGACTCTAGAACTTTTAAGTAAATCTGTTAACCAACTGTACTGAAACATGTATATTGTTTTGTTTTCTCATTTCTCTAAATGAGGTGATAAATATCTATCTACCTATATCTTTAAGTACTTTTCTGACTGCTTCCTTACGAACTGAAACATTATAGGTTGAGCCAATTAAATCACTCTTCCCTTCACTTTGTGTGTTGGGTATTTTATTTCAGCAGTGAGAAAAGTAACTCACAATTAACTCTTCAACCTATAAAACCTAGACATTATTTTCTGGTTTATGTTTCAAACTGATTCACTTTCCATCATTATTCTGCATGATACTAAGTCATATTTAAGGTGTTTAATATTTATGAAAAACAATAAAGTTGTTAATATGTTGTTCTAAGAAAAAAAGATAAATCTTTATAATTTGAATTGTCGAGACAAATCATCTACAGAGTTTAAGGTTTTAATAATGTCAAAATACCTTCCAGAACAGATGCTCAAGTTTAACTTACTGGTATAATAATGACTACGCTCATTTCTGTATATCTCTTCCAACAGTATGATTCAGTCATTCTGTGTTCTTGCCAACGAGATGGGGAAGATTGTAAAGGGACCATCTATGTAATTTTTATTTCTTTGATACTTTCACCTATGGTTTAAAATGAACTTTTGTTCTGGGAGAAATGACTTAGAAAAATTTAGTATTTCAGGGAGGCTTTATAACAATCTGTATAAAATGATTCAGAAATTAAATTATTTTTGTATAAACTATAATGATAAAAACATTATTTTTAAAATGTCAGCTAAGTAAACTGCTTATAGCTAAAAAGGAAAATTATTTTCTAAAGTTTTGAAGAAGTTATTTCATCAACTGTTAAATGACGTCAGCATTTTTTACAAAGAGAAAGCAAAATGTAGAAATTCAAAGATTATAAAGCTGTAGTTATGTCTGAAGATCTAATTCACAAATGTAATATCCAGATCTAATATTATTATTATAGTTAATAATATGTGTGTTTGGTAAAGCATGTTCTATGTCTTAAATATGTAATATAAAATACATTAAAATCATATTTGCATTTTGCTACAGATTGAATCCAGGTCTTCCATGCTGGGCTACCTTCCCAGGTCCTTTTTGTTTTTCATTTTGAGACAGTCTTGCTAAATTGATTTTTTTGCCTAGGCTTGATTTTAACTTGTGACCTTCCTGACTCAACCACATTCTGCTGTTCACAACTCATTCTGCTGTTTGCTCGTTTATGTGACAAGGTCTTGCTGTATAGTTCAGGCTGCCCCTGAACCCACTGTATAGCCCAAGCTGGCCTTGAACTTACAGCAGTCCTCCTGAATCAGCTTCCCAGGTGCTAAGATTACAGGTGTGTGTCACCACACCTGGCTCAATACTTATATTTATGCCAAACAGTATTATTAGAATTTAAGGAATGGAGTGTATATGAGTGGGTTTAACATTTTAAGGGGTTATAACTGCACTTCAGTTCAGAGCTGGTAAATAATTGAATTATTTTTAAATATTTACACTCAATCCTTACTAATCCTTACTAACAACATAGAGTCCATTCTCTAATAAAAGAAAAACTTATTTGTTCAGTTATGTTTTCAACAAGGACTATGAAGTATAGAAAAATAACACTGGCCACAGTCAACTAAGTAAATATATATTGCATTAGAATCTTTGATAAGTGAATTATAGGTTGAGAGAAAGAAGGTGATGGGATAGGATGAAAGAGAGGAAAGTTTTAATCTCTTCTTCTTTCCCTTCTTTTCCTCCCCTAATATTAACTTCTCTCATTAATGTTACAGGGTAACCTTATCAAATGAGAAGCTGAACAGGATGGCCTACTACATTACATTGTTTCTGGGTGTACTTGTCCTTTTGTTCATGTTTAAAATTTTAATATTGTACTGTATTGATATTGTATTTTCTAGTCCAACACACATTAATGTAATAAAACTCATAAAATTAAAATTAATAAATAGAAATACTCTTAAAACATAAATGTGGGCATTACACACCCTCACAACATGCCTTTTCTAAAAATTTACTGTGATGTCTTTAGAGACTATTTCTGAAAACAAGATTCATTTTATATTTGGTATTTCTCAAAGGACTTTAAAAAGTCACTTTGATTCTGGTAAAAACTTAGGACATGGGTGAAGCATGTAAAAGAGGTGCTCTGCCACTTCGCAACAGCACAGAGGACAATGTGGGAGAGAATGATGTCATCAGTGCTGAGCATGTGAGAAACCAGACTGCTAATACTTCTTAGAACTACATTCTTTAATTCATTTGCTTGTACTTTTCTTTTCATGTAGGCATACAACACTCTATGCGTGTTTTACAGAAATCTTTTCCTGTTTTATAGTTCTGGCCATTTAAAAATATAAAACAATGTCTTAGATACTCTTTGATTGCTAGGACAGAACATCCAACACCAACAAGGAGGCAAGGCTTGATTGGCGTGCATTTTGTAGATGGTTCAGTCTATAGCCAGCTGGCTTCACGGGAGGCATGGCACAGGGCACACAGGCCATAGCGAATAAGACAAGGTGCAGCACAGGGCATTCAGGAAGGATGAGAGATATACCCCATATAGGTCATGCCCAGAGTGACTCAGAGCTTCCCACCGGGCTGCAACTTTCACCATCACACCGAGTGGTAAAAGCATCAATGAAATAATCCAGCACTACCTACTCCTGGTCCAGCACCACACACCCACACTCCAGTCACCTCTTGAAAGCCCCACCTCTGAATGCATGAGGATCTAGGGGATATCTAGATACAAGTCACAGCAAAGGGTTTTGAGGGGAAAGGATAAAAATTTAAAGACAGAAAGACGGGGGAGGCTCCTGGAAAAAATGAGGATGGATAAGATGTTGGACACATCAAGAAATTACCTAGAGAGGGTCAGCCAATAGCTCAGTAGGCTCTGCTTAGGCAGAGCGCATTGGCTGGGGTTTGACCCCTGGTGTGCTGTATGGGCCCCACCCTGAGGGCTCACTGAGATGGCAGTTGAGACTGGGTGTGGTATTCCCTGCTGTAATCCCAGCGCTTGGGAGGCTGGAAACAGGAGAATCACTGCAAGTCTGATCTACATTGTGAGACTCTATAGACCCTGTAGACCCTGTACTAAATACATAAAAATAAAGAATGACATTACCTAGAGAAATAAGCTGGAGTACTTTTCCAGGGGAAAGACAAGAAGTTAGATTTTTTTCCTTTAATATATCACTGTTCTTTATACCTGCCTCTCACTCATTCTGCTGCAGAAACCCAAGTCAGTTTCAAGATATTACTCTTGCACACTAGCACAGAAGGATGCAAATAATAAAATCTCATTTATTGAAAATATGCTGTATTCTAAGCATTATGTTAGATAATGTATCTGCAAGTCAGAAAGAAAAAAAAAAAACTTGAAGGCACACTTCCCTGAGAGTTCTAACTTCTTCACAAAGTTTAATTTAAGGCTTAAGAAATTTCCCAAGATTTTGGAAGAAAAGGATTCTGAGAATAAGGGAGGCAGAGGCAGAGGAGAAAAATAGAAAGGAGAAGATGATACAAAGTTGAAAGCTCATAAAGAGGGAGATTTTCATCAGATTATAATTTAATGAAAAATCTATGGGTCCTATGGTCTAGTGTTCAATAGAAGATGTTGGGGCATATTCCTAGGAGTAGATTGTGGGAAAACATTGGAGTTAACTCTGTGGTCTCCATGGAATTAGTTATACTTCTGCTCCCTTAGTCTCCTCATCTGTAAAATGTACAAAACAGAGATAATAATAGTACTTCATCATGCTGTTGTGAAAAGAAAATGATATCATTGTAAAGGCCTTAGAAAAGCATCCTTAATTTTTACATTTTATAAATAAGACTGGTATGGGCAAAAGAATCTGTTAATACAACAAAACCCATGTTTTAGATAAGGAAACTGAACCATAGAGATATTTTGATCATATGCTTAGCAAATGGCAGGTCTGGCTGTTATTCTTAGGTATTTCTGATACAAAATTTTATACTAACTCCCTAATCCATAATATGGTAGCTACTAAATTTGACAGGAAAACCATTGCTAAGTGAAAAAGCATACCCAGTTAAACAGCATGGATTTTTATATGAAAATCACTGGGGCTGGGGAAAAAGCTCAGTGGAATAAGTGCTTCCCTGGCAAGCTCAAGGCCCTGAGTTCAGTCACTGGTACAGGGTCTCACTATATTGTTAAGACTCATAGTGATCCTTCTGTCTCAACCTCCCCAGTGCCGAGATCACAGGTATGCACCACCACTCCTGGTTTCAGTGGCCAGCACAGTGCACCTGGAATTCTGGGGCCTGCTTGGATTATGGTAGTGGGGTATTGAACCCAGCTCCTTACACTTGCCAGGCAGGGTCTTAAACTACCAAGCTATCTCACCAGCCCCTGTAGATTTTTAAAGACATTGATAAATATTTGGATAATATTTGTGTATACAAAATCGCGTATTTTTCATATATACTCATATGTATTTGTATACCTATATATGATAGCAATATAATATATTTTGGCAGAACCAAAACTCATAATTGAAGTACATATAAAAAACTTATAGCAGACTTGCCTGGCAACTCCTTGGAGCCCTTGACCCCAAGCCTGCTGAACGAGTGAGAATTTTTCCGAATCTCCTGCCACCAGATCCATGCGAGCCGGTTTGGTGAGGGTGCGGGAGAGCCTTTGGCTCCCCCCCCGCGCAATCTGCAACATCTGGACACCCGTGCCCAAGACCTCTGAGCAAGCAAGCGGTTGGCCTGAGACACCCAAGACAGACTCGCCCAGCAATTCCCCCGAGCCCCTGCCCCCAAACCTGCCTAGCGAGAAGTTTTCCAAATGTCCCGCCACCTGAACCACCCTTGTCTGGCCTGGTGAGAATGTGGGTCCTGCACTCCCCAGTGCTCCCTGAACCAAGGACACAACAGTGGGGAACCACAGGCTCACAGTTATACCACAAGAGCTTCAGGAAAAAGGAACTGAACACAACAGCTAGATGCAGGCCAGGTATAATTGGATAATCTCAAACTGAATAGAATGGCACCTGAATCTCAAGGCGCTAAAGTCGTAACTACACCAAAGCTATACACCAAAAGTCAGAGGTCAGTGCTATACAAAATGACATAGACAAGGAGGAAAAGGCCTCTAGTCCACCAATAAGTGCAGAGGATACAAGCTCAGCTGAAATGAACGAATTAACAGAGGCAGAAGCAAAGAAACAAAAGCAGAAATGTATAAAGGAACTCAGATCAGAATTAATGCATGAAATAAAAAATAAATTTTTGAATACATAGCATCTGATGTAATGAATCAAATCCAGAAATGCATGGGGAAACTCAATGCCCACCGAGAAAAGTGCAGAGGACACTATTCCAGCTGAAATATATGAAGTAACAGCATCACAAGCAAAGAAATAACAGCCGAAAGGTAAAAAGGAACTCAGAACAGAAATAATTTCTTAAATGAAAAAAAAAAAGAATTCTTTGAAATCATAGCATCTGAAATAGAGAATTAATTCCGGAAATATATAGAGGAAACCCAATTTGGAAAAAAAAAAACAAAACTCTGCAGTAAAAGAATTAATAGCTACATCTAAAGAAGACATTGATAAAAAAATTAGAGGATATCAGAAATATGATGGATTCCTGGAATGAGCAATGTAGAAAAGAAATAGAATGCGTGAAGCAGAGTGAAAGAGATATAGAAGAACTTAAAAGCTCAATCATGAGTCTACAAATACCATTTGAGTGAAAGCCAAGACAATTTCAGATTTTGAAGAGGCTGGCACAGCTAGTGAAAAGGTGAGAAAGGATCTCTTAAAAACAATGAGGATGCAGGAAAAATAATCCATCACCTGCAAGATGATGCCAAGATGAACAATGTAAGGGTAATTGGCATCAATTAAAATGAAGGAGTCAATACAAATGATATAAAAAGAATATGGGCAGAAGTAATAGCAGAAAACTTCCCAAATATGAGGAAACAATCCTCATATTTCAGCATTCAGGTAACCGAAGCATACAGAATACCAAATAACTTCAACCCAAGTAAAAACACACTGAGAAATATAATAGTCAAGATTCCAGAAATCCAACACAAGAATATTATACTGAAAGCTGATAGAGAGAAGAAGCAGATCACATTCAAAGGAAAACCCATCAGAATTACAGGCAACTTCTCTACACAAACCATGAAGGCAAGGAAAGTATGGAACAGAGTTCTTCAAGTCCTGTATGAAAACAAATTCCAGACCAGACTATTATACCCTGCAAAACTCTCTTTCAAGTATGATGGAGAAGTGAAATACTTCCATGAAAAAGAACAACTAAAGAATTTCATGATGACAAAGTGATTCCTACACAGACTGCTGAAGGATGTTCTAGAGAGAGATCATAATGACCAGAACTCCACTAATGAAAATGGAAGGAACCCACTAAACAGGGTTTATATACACAGAATAAAAAGGAGTAAACAACAGCAGGTAAATATCATGACAACTGTAAGTCAATACATTTCAAAGTCCATCAATGTAAACTGACTCAATTCACCAGTTAAGAGAAATAGACTGGCACAGTGGATTAGGAAACAAAATCCAACAATATGCTGTATACAAGAAACACATTTAAATCAAAGGACATTCATAGGCTCAAAGTCAAAGGATAGAAAACAATACTACATGCCCCACCATCTCAGAAAAACCAAGAGTAGCAATTCTGTTCTCAGACAGTCTCAACTTCAAACCAAGAAGGATCAAATGATACAAGAAAAGCCCCCTGTATATTGGTTAGGGGAAATATTCAAGAGGAAGAGGTAACACTCATAAATATCTATGGACTAAACACAGGAGCACCCAACTATGCAAGACAAATCTGAATGGACATGAAAAATTTAATATCCAAGTCCACAATCTGAACAGGAGATCTTAACGCACCCTTATCTCAAAAAGATAGGTCAACCAGAAAAAAAATTACAAAGAAGTAGCAGGACTGAACCAGAGCTTGGAACAATTGGACCTAGTAGACATATACAGAGTGTTCCACCCAACCACAGCTGAATATACATTTTTTTTTCAGCTGCACAAGGGTCATTTTCTAAAATAGACTACATACTAGTCCAGAGGTCATGCTTAAGTATATGCAAGAAAACAGAAATTATCCCATGCATATTATCTGACCACAGTGCAATGAGGCTGGAATTAAACAAAAAAAGAAACAAGATAAAGTCTCTAAATTCATGGAAATTAAACAACACCCTACTCAGAAATCCATGGGTCACAGATGAAAGTAAACAAGACATTCAACAATATCTACAATTCAATGAACATTCAAGCACAACTTACCGGAATTTATGGTATGCAATGAAATCAGTTCTCAGATGGAAAGTCATAGCTATGAACTCATACATTAGGAAAACGGAATGTGAACAAATAAACACCCTAATGTTACACCTCCAACATCTAGAAAAGGCAGAGCAAACCAAACATAGAGCGCAAAGATACAAAGAAAGCATAAAGAGTAGAGCAGAAATTAATTCAACTGAGATGAAGAAAACAGTTCAAAGAATCTACAAATCAAAAAGCTGGTTCTTTGAAAGACTAAATCAAGGTGATAAGTCCCTAGCTAACCTTGTCAAAAAGAGGAAAGAGAAAATTCAAATGCAAGCAATGAGGAATGAAAAGGTTGAAAACACCACAGACCCAGTGGAAATTCAGAAGATTATCAATAGCTACTTTGAGAATCTTCACGCTCAAAAAACAGAAGACAAAGAAGAAACGGACAGATTCCTCAAAAGGTACAAATTACCAAAACTGAATCAAGAAGACATAATAACTCTCAATAAGCCAATAACAGACAATGAAATACGAAACCTACTAAAAAGCCTGCCTACAAAGAAAAGTCCAGTTCCTGATGGATTCACGGGTGAATTCTACAAGAAATGTATAGAAGATATAATCCCTACACTCCTCAAACGCTTTAATGAAATTGAAAGGGAAGCAATCCTCCAAAAATCATTTTTGGAGGCAAGTATTATACTGATTCCAAAACCAGGGAAAGACACAACTAAAAAAGAGTCTCCCTCATGAACATAGATGCAAAAATCCTCAATAAAATCCTAGGAAACAATACAGCAAATCATCAAGAAGATCATACACCATGACCAAGTAGGATTCATCCCACAGATGTAAGGATGGTTCAATATTTGAAAATCTATAAATGTAATACACTGTATTGATAGACTGAAATCTAAAAACCACATAATCATCTCAATTGATGCAGAGAAAGCTTTTCACAAAGTCCAACACTCATTCATATTCAAAATCCTACAGAAAATTGGAATAGATGGATTCTACCATAATTTGATAAAAACCATCCATCACAATCCAATGGCTAATATAAATCTAAATGGGGAAAATCTGAAATATTTTACTCTTAGATCAGGTACAAGACAAGGATGTCCTCTATCACTCCTCCTATTCAATATAGTTTTGGAATCATTAGCAACAGCCATTAGAAAAGAGGGAGAAACAAAAGGAATAAGAATAGTCAAGAAGAACTTAAATTATCACAATTTGCAAATGACATGATACTTTACTTGGAAGACCCCAAGAATTCCACCAAGAAAGTACTAGAACTGATATGGAAATTCAGTAGCACAGCAGGATACAACGTCAATACTCAAAAGTCAATAGCATTCCACTACACAGATAACAAACACACTGAGAAAGAAACTATAGAAACAATACCTTTTACAATAGCACCATATGAAATAAATCAAACTGGATAAAATCCCTGTGTAAATAAGCAATGTGGGAAAGCTTTTACCATAAAAAATACTTAAAAAAAAGAAATACCTTGGAATTCACTTAACCAAGCAAGTCAAAGATCTTTTCATGGAAAATTACACCTGAAGTAAAGAGATCATAGAAGATTTCAGAAAATGGAAAGATATTCCATGCTCCTGGATAGGAAGATCCAGCATTGTGCGGATGGCCATACTCCCAAAATTGGTGTACAAATTTAATGCAATACCTATCAAACGGCCAACAACATACCTCCCAGACCTAAAGAAATCGTTCCTAAAATTCATTTGGAACCAGAAAAGACCTAGAATTGCAAAGGCAATCCTTGCCAACAAAGGACAAGGTAGGAGGCATCACAATTACTGACTTGAAATTATACTACAAAGCTACTGTGATAAAATCAACATAGTATTGGCAACAAAATAGAGCCTCTGCAAACACACTCAGCCATCTTATCTTTGACAAAGGAGCCAAACATGCTTAATGAAAGAAAGATAGCCTCTTTAACAAATGGTGCTGGAAAAACTGGCTTTCTACATGCCAAAAACTAAAACTTGACCCAGCTCTATCACCATGCACTAAGCTAAAATCAAAATGGATTAAAGATCTAAATATTAAAACAGAAACACTCAATCTTCTGAAAGAGAAAGTAGTAGGAACCCTTGAAGACATGGGGCTAGGCAAATAGTTCATGGATAAACATGTATTTGCATGGGAAACACTTGAAAGAATTAACAACTGGGATTAATTCTTCTTGAGAAGTTTCTGTACATCAAAAGAAATTGTCAACAAAGTGAAAAGATAACTCATAAATTTCTAAAGATTCCTAGCTAATAAGCACTCTGACAAAGGTCTGCTCTCCAGAATATATAAAGAACTAGGATATAACAGGTCCTCAAATTTAAAGACCCAATCCAGAAATGGGCATCTGAGATGAATCCACACTTCTCAGAGGATGAAATTAAAGAAGCAAATAAATATATGAAAAAATGCTCCACATCACTAGCCGTCTGTGAAATGCATGTTAAAACAACACTGAGATACCATCTCACTCCAGAAAGAATGGCTATCATAAAGAAATCAACCAACAACAAATGTTGGAGAGGACATGGGAAAAAGGGAACTGCTCTCCCCTGCTGGTGGGAAGGTAGACTGGTGCAATCATTGTGGAGATCAGTGTGGAGACTCCTCACAAAAGTAGAACTGGAAATTGCATTCAAGCTGGCTATCCCCCCACTGCGAATTTTCCTGGAGGAACTGAAAACATCATATCATAGTGATATATGTGTACCTATGTTTATAGCAGCACAATTTATGATAGCAAAATCTTGGAAACAACCAAGGTGCCCATCACATGAGGAATAGTTGAACAGATGTGGTATTTCTATACTATGGAATATTACTCAGCTATAAAGAATGATAAACTTGAACTATATATATGGAAGAGAATGCCACTTGAACATATAATTATAAGTGAAATAAACTAGACACACATACAAAAATATCGTATAGTCTCCCTAGTATAAAAAAAATCAAAGGAAGAAATACAAATAGAAATGTATAACAACAACTAAAAAGAATTTAGTCAGATAATTTAGGTAAACTGAATTGCCTATGTTGCAGGGTACTAATCAGCTTCTCTTCTGGATGGTTAACATCCTAAACTCACAGATTATAAATTGGAGAAATGGAAGGGCTGCAAGATCAGCTAACATTTTGGCCCTAGCCTTTCAAGGTCAGTGAAGACTCAGCACATAGGAGAACTTGTTCTGTAACATCATGGAACTCAGTTGTGCCCCAAATTTTCTGATCAAGAAGATTATGGAGCCACAGAGGAATGCGATCAATGATCTATAGTGTGCCTTTGGAGAGTCACATGGAGAGAAAACTTTCTCTTAGTCTGTCTCAGAGAGCAAACTGGTCAAGCAATGCCCACAACTCATCCACATGGCTGACACTGACAAAGGATCTACCGAGTGAGGTACGGGGTACAGGATAAACCCTGAAGGAACTTGACTAACCTCAGCAGATACAAAAGCTACACTTTTTGTTGTATAGGTCCCACTTTATCTCAGTCTTAACCATCAGCAGAAAAGTATAAAAATGAGGTATATAAAATAAAGCCATAATAATAAGTGAAGCTGTAAATGGCTCTAGTCAACAACTTGTTCAGATAACCCACTATTATTGTGGACTTCTGGACTGTGTTTGATTATTTCATTGAATTAAGACACCTATAATAATTGAATGACAATGGAATGCCCATATTTGACAGGACTAAACAAAACAAAAGGGGATACGAAGGAAGAACTATGATGTGTTTGCATAAACAGTACACTTAGAATAAATATTCAGTACTTCTGCATAATTCTGAGAAGCAAGATTTGCACTAAATGTTTGGACAGGATATTCTGTCAACTTCTTGTACTATGGGCAACCACTAGGAAGATAACAAGAGAGAAAGTATTAATTATTGAAACTGTACTATAATTCATCTTTAAAAAATAAGATAAGTATACAGCTACATTCTCTTAATTCATTGATTAGAGACATCTGCTCTAATGGTGTTTGTAAGTAGAATATCAAGAATGAGCCTTGTATGACAAAATAAACCACTACAAAACAGTATGCAATGTATTAATTATTGAATCTGTCCTGCTAATTTTATTCGAAACTGTCTCATTGCTATTTGTTCTTCAATAAAATTTTAAAAAATTATAGCAGTGTGCTAATACACACACACACACACACACACATGTATCCACAGCCTATCACCACAGTGGCCTATTCACTGTCTCTTTTGTTTTCCCAAAGAAGAGTAACTTGCCCACAAATGCTACTACCCTGTTAGAATACTTTCTTTTCCTTCTAACTTATTCTAAAGACATGAAACATGATAATAATATTTAGAATATGTGAAGAAGTCTTACAAATAAGTATGGAGAAAAGGGCTGGGGATATAGCTCAGTGGCACAGTGTCTGCCTGACAAGTGTAAGGTCCTGAGTTTGATTCCCAGTACTCCCCTCACTCTCCCCACAAAAAACAAGTGTCATAAAAGACAAACATCTCAGAAGAAGTTTGATCAAAATACAATAAAAGATTTATAAAATAGGAAACAATTATGAAAATATACTTAAGTTTGATATTACTGGGGAAATCTAACTCAAAATAGGAAATGTAGCATAGAGTGATTCTTCATACTGAGAATTAAACATGCCCATGTTGTATGACCCAAAAATGAACCCAGGAAATTCAGACAGCCATGGGGATTTCTTGCACATATGAAAAGATGTTTATAAGGATATTTATACATACTGTCTAAAACATGAAAACATACAACTATCTCATGGGGGAGTGGTTAAATTTATAATCAGTTATACAATGAAACATTGCATAATAATTAAATGAGCAAACTCCTTTAACATATATTTATATGTACAATCTAATATATTATGCTGAGCGATAAAAGCCAAGCTGAAGAATATACACAAAATGAATATGTTTATGAATAATTGAAAGAACACACAAAGCAGTACGTATATTATTTATAAATAGCTGTATATATAAAATGACCAAGAAAGACACAAAGAAAATAATGGTTGCCTTTGTACATTTAGAGAGCAGAGAGAAGGAAACATAGAAAGGTGGGAAATGTGATTTCAAATTTACCCGAAATGCTCTCTTGTCACCAGAGACATACTAGAAGTGTTCATTAATTCTGGACGATAAATAGACAGCGATGGTGATGGGCTGTGGATATGTGTGGTTGTGTGCTGACATGCTGCTATTATTTTTTTTTACATGTACTTCAAAATATATCATGTGATGCAGCATTTTCAGGTGGTCAAAGAAATGGTGAGAAGGATATGTTGAGTGAACAGCCTGGTTTTTCAAAGCAAGAGTAATTTGCCCACAAATGAGTCTACCCTGTTGGACTACATTCTCTTCCTTCTAACTTCTTCTACAACTAAATTGAAATGTTCATTTTGGAGGTTATACCCCTTCATCCATAGTAACATGGATGCATTTTCCAGTTTACGAGATAGCACTGCTTGGTTTCAAGGAGAGGGCCAGGGCACAATGAATAATTTTATTTGGCAGTGCCCCGAATATGATCATTCTCACCACTATCTGTGTAAAACAGATCCAGACAATTTGTACATTTTGGTATTCAAAAATGTAAAGGTGCAGAGTTTTCAACACTGCTGAGCTGGAGCGGAGGGAAGTTGGCACAGCAAGTGTGCTTGGAGTACCCTCTGCAGCAGGCTGCCCACATGTGGCTGGGAAAGAGGAGGACCCGCTGGAGCTTCAGACTGGTGACAGTCCACATGCTGATCCATATCTGGATCTGCTCTCCCACTTCTGCTCTCCTCTGAGATAAAGAACTATCTGTCTTTCCATTTCTTAGGCTCAAAATTTTGTTTAGCTAATCAACCAGCCTCTATTGACTTCTCCTCCCTATGGGAGTGAATACAAAAGAAATAGAGAAGGGCTGGTGAGGTAGCTCAGCAGACTAACCACCTGCTTAGGCAAGCACAGGGGCCAGAGCGCGATCCCTGGCACTGCATGCTGCCTCACCATGGGCAAGCTTAGCAGGTGACCATGGTGTCTACAGGTGTGGGGAGGTTGAAAACAAGAGTATTGCTACAAGTTTGAGCTGTGCAGTGAGACCCTGCACACACACACACACACACACACACACACACACACACACACACACACACAATAAAAAAGAGAAAACACTTAGAAGCAGCATGTTATAAACTTTATTAAAATCCCTTAATCAATAGAATTAAAAAATATAATCAATACCAGCACAGATTCTTACAGGCCATCACTGCTCATCAATCAACAAATAAATTCCTTTGGAGCAGAACTTCTCTGCCAAGCCAATTCTGGGCTCAGACTTTAAAGATAAATCAGTTATTACTTGTTTCTTTTCTTCCTTTTCATTAACTTTCCTCAATATAGATTCCTCACTTCTGGCATGTATGGTGAATTCTTCCTAAGTTTCCCTTGATTTTATATTTTCCATGAAAGTCAACTGTAAAATATTTCCAATGCTTCTGTTACTTCTTAGAGAGTTTATTTTTTCTGAGAGAAATTTAGTCCCAGAATACTTCTAAATGGTACTTGGGTTCATTGGGCCTATCCCTCAGAGAACCTGTGCAAGCCTTTATAACCTTTTCACTCATCTGCTCTTATGGCATGTGGTGTTGACACCCTTGGGAGATTTGTGGTCTTTCCCAGCACCTGCTTTTTTCAAACATGTAATTGAATCTTTCACAGTTGAACTCTAACATTTTCCTCTTAGCTGAGTCAAGTTTCACAACACATTTGAAATATTTCTGAGGCTGGGCATATGTTCCTGTTTATCCAACACAAAGCTGAGGCCTCTTTGAACTTTCATCTCTTGATAATTTGTCTCATATTTTAACATCATGACGCTCTAAGATTGCAACTGTGTGGAGGCTTTTATGCTTTCCAAAAGATTTTCTCCTTTATCTCTCCTCAGCATTCCTCCTCCATTTTAAACAGGTGCTTAAGGACTGCGATAGGAGGATGATTTGGTGATCAAAACCAATCCACTTTTGATTTGTGCCCTCTGTTTTCTCAGTGGGGTGTTTTCTAAGCATCTTTATCATACACATACTTGAAATCAACATGACCTTCTCACGGGTTCTAACACACCACTGTGGTGTTGCAAGTTCCACCTATGCCAGATGGCTCTGCTCACTGCGTTGAACTTCTGCACTTCTTTCTCACCTGTGTTTCCAGCCCTTCTCCTCATTCTATTTCGGACAGGTGTTGTTTATCATAGGTCACCTGAGGCTTCTAGTACTACCTCCTCACCCTCATTAGGAGCTAGAATGAGGTGCAGACTTGTTGACTATCTCAAAATACTAAGACTCCTCTGGAATCTCTGTCACGTTTGACTTTATCTTTTGTGCTATTTTTTAAATTTTTTTATTCTTTTTTGGCTCAGAGAAAACTAAAATTGACTTTTCTTTGGCTCTTTAACACCTTCTTCACACACCATAAGAATATTTTCCAGGATGTGTTTGGCCTCCTATCTGTCATGAAACCTTGGTGAGATATTTCTCTGGAGCCCCTCCAAAGCTGAAGGAGCCCACATGGCATCCTTTTACACCTCCAAGGAAGAAAGGAGGTATTCAAGCTATATCATTTGCTGGCTGTTTTCATGGCTGGCTCCAAACTACCAGCTTTACTTGTTGCTGGCACCTTAGGCTAAGAAAATATTACCTTCTCAGTTCCTCTTTTAGATAGACTTTGATCTACCTTCTTTCCCTCTCGTAAATATGAAACAGCATAAGATTTGATATGAGTTCTAACAGACTGAACAAAGAGATGAAGTGTTTGATGCAACAGTTACTCAGGTCCTGCAAAAGCAAAATTTTACTACTACTGTCAAAGGATCACAACCTCCAGTTTCAACAAAATGTGGAACTACAATATCCCTGATTTTCTTTACATCTAACATTGTCTGCACTGTTCATTATTTTTAATTTCTTCAAATAAAGAAAAAAATTGTAAATTCAAGAGGCATTGTAGTTATTTACTTAAGTTACCATGCAAAATTAACTTCTCAGGACAACTGTTTCTCCATCTATATTTAAAAACTTACTTTAAATATACTGTTTATAATTCTGTCTGTACAGAAAAGAGTAGCACTTAATTAAATTAGTTTGATATAGACATTTCTAACTCAATAATTGGGCCTTCTATAAACTACTTAGAGGTAAAAAATATAGAGTGAATGGTCTACAAAAAATCTGTTAGCAGGGTTACTCAATGAGGATTCTTTAACATTTTCATTAGAAAAATGACACAATATTATTGTTTTTCCAAAGTGTCTTATTCCATTTGACCTGCTGTCACAAGCTACAATAGATATACTGTTTTGTAAATAATAGAATTTATTTTTCACAGATCTGGAGGCTGGCAAGCTCAACAGCAAGGCCCCAGGAGGTGTGAGTCCTTGAGGGCTTGCTTTGTGGCTTACGATAGCCAGACATCTTTTCACTGTATTCTCACATGGCAGAAGAGGCAAGTGAGCTTTCCCAACTCTCATCTATAAGGAAACAAAGCCCATTAATAAGGGCTCCATCTTGAAAACTGAATCCCTCCTGAAAGGCCCTCCTAATAGTATCACCTTAAAGGACAATACTTCAGCATATGAATTTGGGGGTGGGGTGCATACACATTCAAAGCATAAAACTAGGAAATCCAGTACAGCAGGCAAATCCAATCCATAGAAAATTTTGTCTTTAATTTTGTCGTTTAGTACAATGTTTCAAACAAAGACTGATGCCAAGCCACATACTTTAGAAAAGCTACATAAGATATCTCAAGTATGGTGGTCAATAGTTGTATAAAGAAGAGAAATCTGTATAGTCTTTTCACTTTTTTAGTGAAATCAGGATTTTTCATAGGTTTTTGATAGAATGAGTTGTTTTAAATAAAAAATTTAGTTTTACTACTTTTTAAAAAAAATTATTTATTTATTTGGTACAAGATCTCACTACACAGCTCAGACTCATAGTGATCCTCCTTTCTCAGCATCCTCAGTGCTGGGATTATAGACATGTACCAACAAGTCCAGTTTCAGTGGCCAGCTCCGCTATCTCCCTGACCCTAACCAAAGAATTTTAGGCTCTATCTAAAACAATTCAATGAAAATTCAATCACAACTTACCTGAATTTATGGGATGCAAAGTAAGCAGTTCTTAAAGGGAAATTTACCTGTGAATTCACATATTAGGTAAAAAGAAAGGGAACAACTATCCACCCTAACGCTGCACCTCAAATATCTAGAAAAAGAAGAGCAAACCAAACCCAAAACCAGAGACTGGAGGCAATTATAAAGATTAGAGCAGAAATTAGTGCAGTAGAGACAAAGAATACAAAACAAAGAATTGATTAATCAAAAAAGTAGTTCTTTGATTAAATAAATGATTAAATAAAATTGATAAGCACCTAGCTAATCTCATCAAAGAGAGGGAAGAAAAATCTTAGATATGAGCAATAAAGAAAGAACAGTATGAAATTTCCACAAACCCTGTTGAAATTCAGCATATGATCAATAGCTATTTTGAAAATCTTTAGTCTCACAGAATCAAAGGCACAGAAGAAATGAAAATCTTTCTAGAAAGGTACAAATTACCAAAACCGAATCATGAAGATGTAAGAACTCTCAGTAAACCAATAACAGCCAATGAAATACGAAATGTAATAAAAAATCTACTAACAAAAAAGTCCAGGTCATGATGTATTCACAGCTGAATTCTACAAGAAATTTACAGAAGATATAATCCCAATACTCCTCAAACTCTTCAATGAAATTGAAAAGGAAATAATTCTCCCAAAACCATTCCTGAGGGCAAGTATTATACTGATTCCAAACCAGAGAAAGATGCAACTGAGAGCTGCAGGCCAATCTACCTCATGAACATGGATACAAAAATCCTCAATAAAATCCTAGCAAATAGAATACAGAAAATCATCAAAAAGTTTATATACCATGACCAGGTAGGATTCAACACAGATGCAAGGATGGTTCAATGTACACAAATATATAAATGTAATACACTATATCAATAGAACCAAATCAAAAAACCACACAATCATCTCAACTGATGCAGAAAAGCATTTGATAAAGTCCAACATTCATTCATGTTCAAAGTCCTACAGAAAACCAGACTAGATGGCCTCTATTTCAATCTGAAAGGCTGTTCATAACAATCCAACTGCTAACATAATTCTAAATAGAGAAAACTGAAATCTTTTACTCTCAGATCAGGATGTCCTCTATTACCACTTCTATTCAATATAATTTTGGAATCATTAGTTAGAGCCATTAGACAAGAGAGAGAAATAAAAGGAATAAGAATAGGTAAAGAAGAAGTTCAATTATCACTATTTGCAGATGACATGATACTTTACTTGGAAGACCCAAAACCTCCACCAAGAAGCTACTAGAATTACTACACAAATTCAGTAGCATATCAGGAGAGAAAGTCAATACCCAAAATCCCTGTCAGTGTGTTTGTTCCTCTACACAGGCAACAAACACACTGACAGAGAAATTAGAGAAACAATACATTATAGTAGCAATGAAAATGAAATAATTAGAAATTAATCTAACTAAAGAAGTCAAATATCTATTCAATGAAAAATTTAGTACTCTGGCAAAAGAAATTGTAAACGATTTCAGAAAATGGGAAGATATTCTCTGCTCCTGGGTAGGAGAACCAACATTATGAAGATTGCCATACTTCCAAAATTGTTAAACAGATTTAACACAATCCCTATCAAAATACCAACTACATAACTCACAGTCCTAGAGAAATCATCCTTCAAGTCTATTTGGAACCAGAAAAAATCTAGAATAACAAAGGCAATCATGTGCAACAAAGATATGGCAGGAGACATTACAATCCCTGACTCGAAATCATACTACAAAGCTACTGTGATAAAATCAGCATGTTATTGGCAAAAAATATAGACCTGAGTGCCAGTGGAATAGATTAGAAGATGCGGATGCAACTATAAACACACTCAGACCTCTTATCTTCAACAAAGGGGATAAACATGCTTACTGGAAGAAAGATAGCCTCTTTAACAAATGGTGCTAGAAAAACTGGCTCTCTACATGCTGACCACTAAAAATTGACCAGGGTGTATCACCATGCACTAAACTAAAGTCAAAATTGATTAAAGTTCTAAACATTACAACAGAGACATGAAATCTCCTAGAAGAGTAGGTAGGTGGATTTCTTAAGAACAAGTGTAGGGCAACAGTTCGTGAACAAATATTAAACTCCATAGTAAATACTTGAAGGACTTAATAACTGTGACATCCTCTTTTTGAGAAGATTTTGCACAACAAAGAAATTACCAACAGAGTGAAAAGAAAACCCACAAATTTGGAAAAAAATCTTAGCTAATAAACATTCAGACAAAGATCTTCTCTCTAGAATTTGTAAAGAACTAGAAAATATTAAGGCCCCAAAATTTAAAGACCCAATCCAAAAATAGGTATCTGAGATGAACACACAATTCTCACAAGATGAAATACAAAAGCAAATAAAGTCATGAAAAAAATGCTCCACATCACTAGCCTTCCATGAAATGCAAATTAAGACAACACGGAGATACCATTTCACCTGAGAAAAAATGGCTATCATAAAGAAATCAACCAATAACAAATGTTGGAGAGGCTGCAGGGAAAAGGAACCCTTCTTCACTGCTTGTGAGAATGTAGACTGGTTCAACCATTATGAAAACCTGTGTGTAGACTTCTCAAAATAATTAGGACTGGAAATCCCACTCAATCCAGCTATCCCCCTTCTAGGAATTTTTTTTATAGTAGCACAATTTATAATAGCCAAGTCTTGGAAACAACCACAATGCTTGAAAAATGAATGTGAAGGTGTGGAGTTTTTATACATTGGAGTATTACTCAGCTATAAAGAAAAAGAATCTTAAAATCTTCATAGGAAAGTGGATGCAATTTGAGACAATACTCAGGAGTGAAAAAAATCAGACCTGTATGTATAAATGTCATATTGTCTCCCTAGTGTAAGAACTCGAAAGAAAAAATAAAAATTTGAAGGCATAACACAGTTAATGGAAAGAGAGAATTTAAGAATGAAAAAATGTAGAGAGAAAAAGTAGTTAACTAAAAATAAACAAGGGACAAGGACAACAAAATGTAGCAGGATTATACTGCTACAATGTTGTATATGGTTTGATTTCTAAATATCAGTGCCAAAAATATGCAATTGTTTTTTAACATTCTATAGCACTTTAAAGTTTAGAACATCCATGGTTGTTGAAAAAATAGCAGTTACATGTTATGTCTAAGGTATGTGATATTCAGACAGATAGTGATGTTAAGCTTAACTGCCTCCTTAAGCTTCTCTTCTGGATGTTTAACAACAAATTAATACAAAATTTGTATTAATACAAATTTATACAAAAAATTAGACAGAAAAATGGGCTAAAAAAGTTAGCCAATATTTTGGTCCTAGTCCTTTAAGGTCAATGATGACTCTAGACATAAAAGAACCTCTGCTGTGACATCCTGTAACTAAGTAGTGTCCCCAATTTCCTGTTCAGTGAGATAATGGGACCCAGGGGAAACTGATCAATGATGTATAGTGTGCCTAAGGAGAGTCACCTAGAGAGAAAAAATTCTCTTGGGCTTTCACAGAGACAAAATTGGTCAAGTAATGGACATGACTCATTCAGATGGCTGACACTGACAAAAGATCTATACATGGTTCCAGGGTAAATTATGAGGGGATTTGACTGACCTTATCAGTTACATTTTTAGTTATATTGGTCATGCTTTAACTTGCTCTTAATCATCCAGCAGAAAAGTATAACCATGAGATATAAAAAGCAAAGCTATGTTAATATACTGAGATGTAAAAGGATCAAGTCCACAACTTCTTATAATTTCCAGTTGTGCTGGTAACTCACTACTATTATGGACTATTGAACTATATTGGGTTACTTTTCTGAATTCATATACCTATAGTCTTTGAAATGGCATCAAGTACGAAAAGGTCCTTTAAATACTTTTCCAAATACAGATTCTCTAACCGCAATGGAAAACCCATCCCTGAAAAAACAAAACAAAAAGGGGATATAAATAATGGGCCATTTTGAAGTGAAAAAAAGAAAAAAAGTATATGTATACACAAGATAGGATAGATATACAGCTACTTTCTCTTAGTTCAATGAGAAGAAAAGTGTGTACTAATATTGTTTAGACAAGATATCATATCAGCATCTTTCCCTCTGAATAACTACTATGAAGACAACAATGTGCAATGTATTAATTATTATAACAACTGGCCTACTAACCTATTTTGAAACTGTTTCATTGCTATTTTATCTTTGTTTCTCATTAAAATGAATAAAAAATTAAAAAAAATAATTTTAGAAATACTTATTAAAATTGATCAAAGTGTCTCCATTTTCATTTTTTTGGATAATCATTTATGGGCTATCATGTAACTGCTTCTTTTTCTTCTAATTTTCTCTTTTGTGATTCATTTGTCAAACCTTTAGCACAAAACCATTCATTTAACTACTAATCATCTCTAAAATGCCTAGAATTCTTGACATTGAATAGTTGATATCTGCAAAATCAATGGACCTAAACAGATGTTTCTTGAAAGATGACATACATGTTATCAACAGTCATAGTGAATGCTGTACAACCTCTTAGCATCAGGAAATACAAATAAAACAAATAATGAGATAGTTATCTGCATGTGTTACAATGCTTTTATCGAAAAGATGAAAGGCAATTGTTGGTCTTAAAAGCATCATACCACTGCCATATGTGAGCACCCATGTTTATAATAGCACAGTCTGTAATAGTGAAATCTTGTAAGTAACCTAAATGCTCATTTACTAATAAATGGATACAAATATGTTTTAAAAAGTATAATGACATATTACTTACCATAAAGAAAGATGAAATTGACATGATTATAGCTAAATGGACGGATCTTGAGATGATAATCATATATAAATAAATTAGATGTGTGAATATTGCATTATCTTTCTGGTGTGAGAAATTGAAAATGTAAATAAGAACCAAAATGTACAATAGATGCTGTGAGTAAGGAAGAACCTGTTCAACTGCTTGAAGGGAAGAGGAAACTAGAGAGGTAGAGGGGGAAAGGAAAGGAAAAAATGAGAAAAAGATTAAATGGAAATAAGACAAAATGATCTTTGTGAATTGGGAGGGGAAATGGCTAGAAAAGAGGGTATGGAAATGGAATAAGAAAAGGAATATTACGCTTGTCCAATTATAACATATGGCAGAAAAATGAAATGAATGGAAGGGTACACTGAGACTGCAGCAACTGAGACTAGGCATGGTGATGCCTGTAATCCCAGCACTTAGGAGGCTGAAAACAGGATGATCACTATGAGTGAAATCTGTGTAATGAGACCCTGCAGACTGTGTGATAAACACAAAAAAAAGTCTTGCAGAAATTTACAATTCAATTACCCAAACTATCTTACATATATACCTAAATATATCTTTTTGCTTTCTTTCCTTTGTCCATTTCTTCATCCCAGTTTTTCGTTTACAGTGAATAATTTCTTTCCTTTTCATAGTCTGTTGTAACCTTTAGATTTTAATTACTCTTTCAGCTTCTCACATTAGCAAGATCATATAATGCTTGCACATGAAGATTTAATTTATTTCATTTACCAATAGAGTCTCTAGCTATATTGATTTATCTACAAAAGCCTTCAATATATATTTTTAAAATAGCTGAATAATATTATGTTGTGTAAACATACCGTATCTTTTTTTATCCATTCCTTCGTTGATGGGCATTTAGGTTTTTTCCAAGATTTAGCTGTGATAAATTTGCTGCTATAAACATGGGTCCACATATATCGCTGTAGTATAAATGATATCAGTTGTTTTGGAAAAATACCTAGGAGAGAAATATCTGGCTTGAGTGGAACACCAATGCTAGTTTTTTGAGGAATCTCTGTACTGATTTCCATAGTGCTTGTAACATTATGCACTCCCACCAGCAGTGAAGAAGGATTCCTTTTTCCCCACAGCCTCCCCAACATTTGTTGTTGGTTGATTTCTTTATGATAGCCATTCTTTCAGCCTTAAGATTATATCTCAGCAACATTTTATTTTGCATCTTTTGACCAATCATGTTGAACATTTTTTCATATATTTACATGCCATTTGCATCTCTTCATTTGTGAAATGTATATTCATCTCAGATGGCCACTTTTAGATTGGGTCTTTGAATTTTGGACACCTGATTTTTAAAAAATTGTTTATATGTTCTAGATAGGAGTCCTTTATCTGCTGGACAGTCTGCTGTAATTTCTTTCCAGTTCACAGATTTTTTTTTTTTTACTTTTTTGATGATTTTTTTGATGCACGTAAACTTTTACAAAAGATGAGATCCCAATTGTTACTTTGAAGTATTTCTCATTTAGTTTGATTTTCATTCATGAACTCTTTACCTACCCCTATGTCCTTAAGGCTTCTACCTACTTTCTCTTCCAGAAGATTTAGTGTTTCAGATTTAATATTTAAATACTTGATCCATTTGACTGTAGCTTTGTGCATGGTGATAGGTATCAGTCCATTTTAAGTCTTCAGAATGTGGAAAGGCAGTATTTGTAACAGCATGTATTAAAGAGGTTATCTTTCTTCTAATGAACATATTTGGCTCCTTCGTCAAAGTTCATGTGGCTGAGTGTGCTTGTAATTGTGTATGCATCTTCTAATCTGTTCCATTGATCCTGAGGTCTGCCCTTTTCTAGTACCATGCTGATTTTAGCACAGTAGCTTTATAGCATAATATCAGGTCAGGGATTGCGATACTTCCTGCCTTTCCTTTGGCTATTAACGCAAAAGAAGCACAAATGAGTAATCAGTATGCAAAAAAAAAAATTTAGCATCTTTAATTCTTAGGAAAATGTAAATCAGAACAACCCAGAGTTCATCTTACTACAGTAAGAATGGCTACCATCAAGGGCACCACATGCTGGTTAGGTTGTGGGGGAAAAGAAAAGCTTTTATATTGTTGCTGGGAATGTAAACTAGGATAATCTTTATGGAAATCAGCATATAGATTCTTCAAAAAGCTAAAAATAAAAATCCATTTCATCAAGTTATAACTCTCCTGGGCATGTCCCCGATGAAGACAGACACCAATTGTACTATAGTAATATATGTACATTCATGTTTACAGCAACATAAAGTGGATGGGCGAGGACTGACTGGTGAGAGGGACTGGAGGTAGCAATACGCTGCAGACTCAGGCTACCAGGAGGAAAGTCTGCTGCTACTACGATGGGGATGTTGGAAATTACTATTATGGGCAAGGCCATCCAATGAAGCCTCACCAAATCTGCATGACTCACAATCGGCTGCTGAAATATGACCTCTACCAAAAAGATGGAAATCTGTCACCCTCACAAGGCCAATGCTGAGGATATGACTAAATACCACAGCAATGATTACATTAAGTTCTTGTGCTCCATCGGTCCAGGTAACATCTGAGTACAGCAAGCAGATGCACAGATTCAACGTTGGTGAGGACTGTCCAATATTTGATGGCCTGTTTGAGTTCTGTCAGTTGTCCATTGGTGACTCTGTAGCAAGTGCTGTGAAATGTAATAAGCAGCAGACAGACATCACTGTGAATAGGGCTGAGGCCTACATCATGCAAAGAAGTCCGAGGCATCTGGCTTCTGTTATATCAATGATATCATCTTGCCAAGTGTGTGGAATTTATCAAAAGCTTCAACCTGCCTATGCTGATGCTGGGAGGAGGTGGTTACACCATTTGTAATGTTGCTGGACACATGAAACAGCTGTGGCTCTAGACATAGAGATCCCTAATGAACTCCCATACAATGACTACTTCGAATATTTTAGACCAGATCTCCAAACTTCACATTAGTCCTTCCAATATGACTAAGCAGAATGCTAATGAGTACCTGGCGAAGATCAGACAGTGGCTCTTTGAGAATCTAAGCAAGCTGCCCCACACTCCTGGGGTCCAAATGCAGGCAATTTCTGAGGATGCTATTCACAGAAGCATGGTGATGAGGCAAAGAAGACCCTGATGAACATATCTCAATCTATTTCTCCAACAAACAAATTGCTTGTGTGGAAGAATCCTCTGACTCAGATGAGGAGGGTGAAGGTGGCTGCAAGAACTTTTCCAACTTCAAGAAAGCCAAAAGAGTCAAAACAGAAGAAGAGAAAGGGAAAGAACAAGAAGAGAAGAAAGAGGTAACAGAAGAGGAAAAGACCAAGAAGGAGAAACCAGAAACCAAACAGGTCAAAGAGGAGGCTGAGTTGGCCTAAGCAGCCCTCTCCAGCTCAGGCTTCTTGCCATGTTCCCTATTTTTTTTCTCTTTAACTCCTCAGATTTTATGTTTTCTATATTTCTGTATATTTATATTAAAATATATTAAATATAAATGTTCCCAGGGACTAGACAGAGGAGCCAGGGCCCTTGAGTGCAGGGCAGCTATGCAGGGGAACTTTTCTAGCAGTGATCACGCTCCCACCCTTCCCCTAGTCTTAATTTTAAGTCATAATGGATACAGATCTGGATGGAAGTGATGCAGCCATAAGATGAAATCCTGACATGCTGAGGGCCTGTTTAATATTAAGTGTTCTGGAAGGGGTGGCTGCATCTCCAGGGCGCCCTGTTCTTTGGGCTCCTACAATAACATCTCCCATTTTTAGACTGGTTCTTTTCTCATATCTTCACACTGGCCCTGAATGAGCTAAGGGGATCACACTGCCCTGCCTTCCCCAGTTCTGCAGGTGGAGTTTGGTAGTCTAGCTTCATTTTTTTTTAAAAATACTTTCATTTTTTGTGAGACTCTTTGTAATAAAATGGTATATTTCTATAAAAACAAATGAAGTGTATGGGCAAAGAAAATGAAAAATATATAATTATATATGTATATTATATAAAGCAACATATTGATAATATATACATTATTCAACATAGAAGAAACTATGTTATTTGTAAAAAGGATGTCTGAATCTTGAATCTGACATATTAAGTGAAATATACATATACATATGTATTTGTATGTATATATATATATATCACATGATTATAATTATAATATATTGCAAACATACTCTAATAAAAGCTTTAATTCAAAGCAAAACAGAAGAAAAGGAAGTAATCTAGGGTTCAAGAATGATTGTGTTTTTGTCTGTGCTGTTATTGAGACTCTAAAACTGTGAAGAAAATAATGGATCTTGCTGGAGTGCAGAAATCATTAAACCAGAGGCAGGCAGGACAGGCCTCACCAGTCCCCTGCTGAAAGGCTCAGGCTGCTACAGGAGGAGGAGGAGAAGGGCCTGGGTTGCCTTCGCCCTGTATTTCTGTCTGAGCAACCGAGCTTCTCTTTTCGTGATTGTCCTAGTTTACCCCCATTCATAGCATGTATTTTTCTTTCAATTTTAGAGCATGTGTTTTTAAATTAGTTCATTTTCTCCTGTCCATGTCATCAAAATTGTAAACAGGTACTGAGTTAAGAAAGATAAGCTACATGAGCCATTTTTGAGTCAATCTCTTACTAACAACAGGAAAGAAACGAGTGTTGCCTGGGAAAGGGCAAAATGAGCTTAATGGAAAGCAGTGATCTGATTTTTGGTAGACCAAAAACATCACCAGGATTTGAAAGAATATGAGAAAAATCTTTGAAGTGAAAAACCACAGGTTTCAAGAATCTCAGGCTGGCTACAAATTCCATGTGCCGATTGCCATTTTATTTGTGAAAAGACTAAAAGAAGAGAAACTCACTTTTAAATATATGAGGCAATTGGCTTCTCAGTAAAATTCATGTAAAAACTTTACATATGTGTATTAGCAATAATAAGGAAACACTTAAAAGTGGAGTGCTGAAAGATGAGTTGAGAAATATTCTTCATATGTTTGAAGTTGTCTAATCACACTTTTGACATATTTTAAAATAATAGTGTAGTAACTCAAAAATGAAAACCTTTATTATTTATTGAAAAACCATTTTTAAAAGTTTTTAAAAGAGGGGCCAGGGAGATGGCTCAGTGGAATAAGAACTTCCCTGGCAAGTGCCAAAGGCCTGTGTTCAATGCCCAGTTCTGAAAAAAAAAATCTTTTAAAAGAACATTCTTAACTATTTGAAAATATCAGGCATTGTATTATAAGGTTAACATAAAGAGAAAAACACCAAAGGGTTACAAGACATTGGTTAATTCATTACTGCAACTTTCAGAAATTACCATGCACTGTGTTAGATACTGAGCTTCTGTCTCTGCCATCATAAACTGACAAAAAAAATGCAAGGAAACAATGCTTAAAAGTAAAAACAAAGGATGGGGAGATAGCTTGGCAGTCTAAGTGCCTGCCTGGGAAGCGCAAGGTCCCGAGTTTGACCCCCGGTACCCCATGCCTTGCAGGCTCCAAAACCCCAGGCACATCATGGTTGGCCTGAAACCAAGTGTGGTCATGCATACCTGTAATCCTAATCCCAGCAATTGAGAGGCTGAGACAGGAGGATCACTGTGACTGAACAGTGATGCAAAACCCTGTATTGAAAGAATAAAAATACAAAAAAAAAAAAAAAAAAAAAAAAAAAAAAAAAAAAAAAGTAAAACCAAATCTAGCATAAAAGGAAGTTATCCAAAATAAGCACCATCCTAGGGGCATTGAGTTACAGGTGTTCTTTACTTTCTCTTGTTTTCTTAGTTTACTTTACAATGAATACTGCTCTTAACACACCTTTAAGAACCCCCGATTGGTATACATGCTCCCAAAGCAAGCATAAGAACCACTGATTAGTGCTGTCCTAATTTCTATATAAACATGGTCTCAGTAATCTAATGATTAATAGTGATCCTTACTTTATACTTGCAAAAACTAAGATTTAAAAAAACTAAGAATCATACCTCAGGCACTTATCATACAGTTACCTGAAACATGGTTGGTTTCATTTTCAAAGCTTGAATTCACTATAAAATTTTAGCAAGTCACAGAAAAACTTTTAATATGGTAGCACTCCTGCCCCAGAATATGACATAATGTGTTAAAAGATAAAGTGGAATAAAAGTTGGTTGGAATTTAGTTTTATATGTTACTTTTTGGTTAAAAAATAGATTCTTTATTTTCCTTAAATTAATTTTTAAAAATTAAATCAGTTTCCAACTGTCCCTTTCCTACTGAGAGCTTGGGGCAATGGATGTAAGTGAGTCATTCATGCAGTTCTTTTACCCCCTGGTTGCACCAGGGAACTAATATTATAAACACATTGAAGAGCTCTTGGAGGCTTCTGTGAACACTCACTCCCCATCTTCACCTGTGTCACAGAAATAGCCATGGTCCAAACACACAGCCCGCTCAGCTTGAGGTGATGCTACAGCCTTTGCCGTGCTTGTTGTTTTATCAAGCTTTTGTTCTAATTGCTAGAGAGATTTGAACGCAGCCATTCCTCTTTGGAGTCTTACACTGTCCGTGGAACATTGTCAGAGAATCGTCTTTGTCTTTCAAAACAGCTATAAAAAAATAAAACCCTTGTTGACTCTGTATGAAACTACTGTTTTCCCCATACTCTTGCTTACTTATCCTTTTGAGAGTTAAGGCTTCAAGTGTCCAAGATGGATACCCTGTAGCTCCTCAAAGACAGGGCTGGGCTTCTGAAAAGCTTCTGAGAAGCTGAGTAGAGGACCTACATTTAGGGTAATCAATATTTGTCATTTTAAGTATTGGACCCTGATGTCTCAACTCCTCATGCCAGTTGAGATGCTAGAGCTTCCTTAATCACAAACCAGGATGAAATAAATCCTTGGGTAACTTGCCAAAACATGAGCTTGTAAGTGTAAAGCATAGATCACAACTGCCTGAATCCTAACAAAGGTGCTGACATTCTGCCCAACCTTGAACAGTAAGTAGCAACTTAAAGCTCTAGCAAGTACTGAACATGTAGTGTTTCTGCTGCCTACTGGTCTTGAATCCTCTCCCCAAGTTTTAGGTTGCCATCCTCCTAAATCTGCAGTATAAAGCATCATAGCTTGAAGATCTATCTAAGCCCCTTTTGCAGACACAGGAATTGGGCTCTAGGAGATTGCTATGTAGCACTCCAGAACACCTCTCCTGCCCTTGCTCCCTTGAATATTGTCCAGGAAAAGCTACTTAAGCAAGGGAGTCAGGTGTGATGTGTGGTGATTTGACCTGCACAGTACTTTGACAATATCAAGTTCAAGTTTTGTTTTGCTAGTTTTAATACCCACTGCCTCTGGCAACAGTGTACTGATCAACTTCCTGCATGCTTATTAGTTGTTTCTGTGTTCTTTGTTCATAGTCCTTGCCATTTTTCTACGTGGAGAAATTTACTGAAAGCTAATTTTCTAATATCTATTGGGAATCTTTTCCCAAACTGTTTGTAACTTTATTTATAGTATGTATAAATCTGACTTCTAAAATTTATTTATTTATTTGGCGCAGTATCTCAGATGCAGCTCAGACTTGTACTGATCCCCCTATCTCAGCCTCCCCAGAGCTGGGATTGCAGTCGTGTGCCACCATGGCCAGTTTTAGTGGCTGGCTTCAGACTCAGGGGACAAGTTCCCAGAAGGAAAAGCCTCTTTCTCTTTGAGCCTTTTCCTGACAGTTCTTCCTGTTCCATTCTCCTGGCCATGAGTTCAGTAGTGTACTCTGTGGCTCTTCCTTAATTCTCTTGGAGGCTCTTCCTTCAGAACTATGCACTGATTAACATTTCATGTTGCAGAATGCATAGACTAACAGGATGCTGCCTCTTACACAACTTGGTCCTCTGTTCTTTTCCCTTCTTTTTCAAAGGAGTTTTGTCCCAATATATGCGTGGTCATAATCTTTTTAAAGAGATCTGGAAACTTTATAGACACTTAATCTTTTTGGGCCCAAGCTGTTAAGACAGTATTATCAATCACTCCAAGAATGTTCTTTTCATTTTAGATAGTAGCCAAGAGTATTCAAACTGTCAACCTTTCCACAACCCTAAACAGATGTGCACTTTCTTTCCCTAAGATTTCTGCAAACATCATGAGAATACCCTTATTCAAGAGCAGGAGAACGTTCTGTTTCATGGGAACCACTGTTTGTACTTTCTGTCACTGTTTTCATCACAGAACTTCTTCATCTATTACCCAGGATGCTAGCCACAGCTTCTGTGCTCATCTGCTTCCATATACCTCTCCAAATAAGGTAGAATGCTTCTGTTGATTATCTAATTTGGTGTGCTTCCAATACACCTTCTAGAATCTTCATCTTGAAGCATGTCTTCATCTGAGACACCATATGAAAGAGCAAGCCAAGCTTATATCTATTTTAGACATCTAATATTTCTCTCACAAGCACTTTTGTCTTAATTAACTCTCCCATTGTTGACATACAGTACCAACATCCACATATTTAAGGAAAAGTTAATTAATATGATCATGGGTTCAATCCATGATTGGATGGCTCCAAAAGAAGAGAATATGGTAGAAAGTGTTGGGGCCAAGCTGCTAGGATCATGGTAGCTGGGAGATAGAAGAGAGGAAGAGAGCCAGAGAAGAGGCTGGGAATAGATACTAACCTCAAATCCACACCTTTTTTATCTCAGCAAATACCTAGAGGTCTGCTGCCCACCCCCAAGGTTGATCATAAAGTTGAAACTTCATCCTTACCACCATATCTTCTTCCCAACTTTCCTATCGTCTCATGGTCTCAGGGTTATTACTAGAATGATGACTTAATGCTTGTAGGCAAAATTATGAATTTTAAACTTTTAAGGGCACACTAACATACATACTTGAAGTCAAACAAAGATGTTAGAGAAAATATTACACTGTCATTTTTCTTGCAAATGAGTTCTGAATTAATGGTTGCAGAAAAAAATATTTATATAAATAAACTGTCATATACGGACTTTCAGGTAGTGAATATTACACCAAAAAGTGTTTCTATGAGTATTTGATGTACTAATCAACTCTTTGTTTTACCTTTCTGAGTAAAGTGTTCTTCATGAGTATATTTTTAACACTTTCAATAAAACCCCACTTTACTTAAGTATGTGGGACCTCTGCAGGGTCTAGCACTTTCTCTGTCTGTACCTCTAAGCCACCTGTCTTCATGCATGACTATCTCCAGCCCCATCTATAGGTATTTCTGGGCAAGTGTGCTTCATAGTATCTTTTTACATTTGCCACACAACAAATGAAATTGTATTTCTCAGTAGCCAGCAAGGTACAAAAGAAATAAACTGTGATTGTAATTTTAATTAAGCAGAATTTATATTGTTTCTAGGCTCTCTGCCAATTTGCTATTTAAGAAAGTTAACCCAGATGCAGTTTAATCAGTCTGTTGGGTTTTTTTTTTAATCACCAAATTATTTTCTCAAGATCAGATGAAGGAGAATAATATACCTTGAATGGTTATGTAGATTGCACAGGAGGCAGCTCCTAATTTAAGTGAGCTTGAGCCAGCTAGCATTGCCCATGCACTCCGAAGGTCCCTGTCCACTTCTGCCTATCATCTGTGATCTACTCAGGTCTGTGATATATTCTGTAATATTTATGTGCATATCATCATATATTCTACTTTGTCTTGTTCAATCTGTTTTAACAAATCTCTTGGTAGCTGGGATATGGTCTGTTGACCAAAATAGCTTTGGAAACATTCTGAAGCAATTGTAATAGATCTTCCATCAAGACATAAGTTTTTCATTATTTTAAAAATGCCTTAATGAATATGTTTGGGTTTTATGCTCTAACAGAACACTGGAACCCAATTTATGTTCACCATTGCCATAGCTAATTCTTGTACTGTCAGGTTTCATGTTTTATCGTTTTTCTTTTACTAAAAATGTAGACAGGTAGGTGTGTGTACACAACACTAGAACATCATGACATCACACTGGAATACTAAATTTTGTGGTAAGTCAGAGTAAAATTGAGATCCCTGCCCGCAAGAGTCTGCACAAAACTAAAGTTACAGTGATATTGTTAAATCCAGTGTGACATTGACAAATCTAGTATGTCATTCAAAAGCAAGAGGCAGAATATTTTACTGGGTATAAAATATGTTGGTTATTTTCCCTGTAAAAATATGTAACAGATACATTTCATGTTTTCTACCAAAATGTAAATAGCCAGACTCATTCCCTGTTCCCTTGCTAGGACACCAGACCCAACCCAGTCTTTCCCACCTGCCATATAGTAGGCAAGTAAGTAATGTATGCATCATAGAGCTGTGTGCCCTATTTTCAGTCTCCTACTGTTTTTTTTTTTTTTTTTTTTTTTGTGGCAAAGCAGGAGATTGAACTCAGGCCCTTGTGCTTGCCAGGGAAGTGCTTATGCTACTGAGCCATCTTCCCAGCACCTCTATTCTTGGTTTCAAAAGGCACTAATTTCACAGCTGTGGTTCCACTGGCTCTGGCTGTGGTTAGCAGTTTACAGTGGGCAGGATCATCCAGGGTGTTTGGCTCCTTTCTTCCCGTGTGCAGCTTCACAAATGCAGCCCTTGGCAGTTAGGCCAGCTATGGCTGCATTTTCACTGCTGCTGGAAATACAATCTTCACTATGTCTCTTTTATCACAGTGGGGTGGTCTCTACCTGTTGTGCATCTCTGGATTGTCCCCTCTTCTATTTGCTTTCTTAGCTCTTTTGCTACCCCAGAAATCCATTCTCTTCCTTAAAGTGTCCCTTTATTTGAATATAAAAACTTATGCAATAAATCTCCTTAATTATGGAAGTATGGTTCAGGCAACAATTTAACCATCACCATCTTTTACATTTTTCTATGTATATATTGACAAATACATAGAATATATAAAAGCAAAACCAATTTCTAAGAAGTTATAAAATTGATAGCTAATTGCCACAGTGACTTCCAAGAAATTTATCAGGTAATACACCAAATAACAGTGTATGGTTTATTCCTAATAATCTTACAAGAAAATTGGCTATGGTCCTAAATTGGCTAATATTTTTTGTCTGTATTTCAGGGCAGGGTTTATAGGGTGTTCAGGGTCTCATTACTAGATCAGACTCATAGTGATTCTCCTGTTTTCAGCCTCCCAAGTGCTGGGATTACAGGCACAAACCACCATGCCCAGTCTCAATTGCCATCTCAGCATGCCCTGGGGGCGGAGCCAGCATGGCAGGCCCAGGGATTGAACCCCTGGTCCTTATGTAAATTGGTTAAATTATAGTATGCATAGTCAATATGTTATGAATGAACAACACAAAGATGTTTATTACAAAAGACATTTAAGGGGTTGGGGAGATGGCTCAGTAGAATAAATGCTT